>CAIGQZ010032901.1:1076956-1087225 GCA_903798205.1 Danio tinwini | reverse complement strand
GTGTGTGTGTGTGTGTGTGTGTGTGTGTGTGTGTGTGTGTGTGTGTGCGTGTGCGGTCCTTTACTGACAGCTGCGTGTGTGGATCTTGTCGGAAAATATGGCAAAAAGTCCTACATGATGACATGATGATAATAGTTTGATTGCGGTGTTTACTTCAATAATGCCAGTAATATATGCATACTTCATGACTTAATTTTAGTTCTGTTTAGTTCAGTTATGACTTTAGTCAGATTAAGGTCATCAAAAATCACTGTTTCGAGCTTATGTAGGCCTCCAGTTCAAAATTAATCGTTAACTGAATAAACAGTTAGTAAACACAAGTACATCTTATTAAACATCATTTATTTTCATCACCAATAAGAACATTTTCTCAAGCAGTTTGTGATGCATTTTGGAAACATGCAGGGGTTATTTTGTGCCAGAACACGCCGGATCCGGATCCGGCACCTCTGAAATCTGATCTGGCACCTCATTTTACGATCCCCCTCCTCAGCCATCCGCTGTTCACTTTCAACCGCAACTTCCCAACCCTCTTCACTTTCGCACATGACACCCCCGCCCCGCTCACTTTCGTCCGCGACACCCCTCCGCCATCCCTGCACCAAACCCTACCCCCCTCTCCACTTTTCTGTGTGACACCTCTCAATCCTCGTGTAACATGCCGGATCCGTTACCCCGATCTGTTCCGGGCAGGCCCGGATTAAGAATTCAGAGGCCCCTGAGCACAATGTCTTGCAGGGCCCCCTACAAGGCCGCACCACTATAGTTGAATTAAAAAATAAGATTAATATAATATTTTTTAAATAAAGTTAATCTGTAATATTTTGCCCACATTTTTTAAAGAAATGACATAGTACATATTTATAGTCAACAAAGATTTACCTGATTTTAAAACATTTAAAGCACACTTTGATAAAAAAAATAGTAATATAACTAGTGAAAATGAATGGTTTTTAATATACTTGTTCCAAGTTTACTAAAGCAGTACTAAAAATGTATATTTAAGGGTATTTTTTATGTATAACTTCTACAAACTTATAATGCATATGATTTGGATATAACACCTCTCCAGTCCAGTTCTATGAATCTGAGTCTTCCATAATACACACACTGATTAATGATTCCTACTGTCTCCCTCGTGATGAAGAAGAGTAGGCAAAAAGCACTTGATTATAAAGCTGAAAGTATCCAAAATCACACACACTGTACCAGTTCTCTCGTCTCTCTCCTCTTCAGGGGCTTTTTCTATCTCTCTCTCTGTCTCTCTCTCTCCATGAGGTCAGAGAATATGGTTGAAGCAGGGCGACTAACATTGTAAATACAGATTAACTATATTAAGATGTTGCTAACATTTAATACCAGATGGAAAATAACTGTTTATAGAATATTTATTATTATTATTATCCTTATTAAATACCTTGTGACTCATTTTATATATTTTATATACATTATTTAAAATTTTAAACAAAAACATGTCCTTTCTATTGAAAATAAATGTATTTCCAATCTGATATATAAAGGGGGAAAAAAGAAGCATGTGTTCATCAGATGCTGGATTCGAACCGTGTTCATGATCAGTCGCCTCAAAACATGTTACCATGCTCTTTTTGAGCTACGCCACACCCACCTGCTGTCTACTGTGCTCTTAAGTTATGTTATCTCTGTTGATCAAACGGCGCTGACGGGAAGCACTCAACCAGCTTATTCCAATGAGGTGCGCTATTTGCACTTAGCCTGAATAGACACTCCAAAATTAGCATTTTTTCCCCCCCTCACAGGGGCCCCAAGTGCACAGGGGCCCTTGGACCTGTGCCCATAATGCCCATTTGTTAATCCGGCCCTGGTTCCGGGACCTCTCAATTCACAAATTAAGCACTGGAAACAGGAGATGAGCCCCTGATCTAATGTGCCACTTACTTTTAGTTATTATTTGGGTAGCAGTAGCACACATATTCTGAATGCTTTCAGCAGAATCCAAATGCTCACCTCTCTCTCTCTCTCTCTCTCTTTTTCTATTTCTTTCTCTGACATCATGGAAAGAGAGCGACAGAGAGAGAGATCTCTCTCTCTCTATATATATATATATATATATATATATATATATATATATGTCACTTATATTATATATAACACATATTATGTCAAAGCAAATTTTTAGTTTGGATGCAATTAATCATGGTAAATATTTATCCAGCAATAATTATTACATTTTTCTACTTGTAGATTTTGTGGTTGTGTTGTATCAAATATACAAAGTGTAAATCAATTTGGGCATCAAACATCAGTGAATAACAGTGTAAATTAATATGGTAGTTTACCATAACAATATTTTTTATGATTTCTGCAATTTTTTACAAAATTCTGGCAACCATAGCTTTTTGAAAGTGTTATGAATTTTTTAAACAGTGATAACCAAATCATCGTGTAGGTATAAAAGAGAAACAGATAAAAGGGAAAAATGCAAACACAAAGCACTAATTCAATCATGTCGATCTCCAAGTACAGCACTTGATGTAACAATGAAAATGAATAAAGGCTCTTGTCGCATTTTAAGAGTCGAAACTTCATTAATCTGACAATCTGAAGCTTCTAACGTGAGTCAATAGAGCAGCGAGCGAGCAGAGGTAGACTCTTTTGACTATGAAGTGTGTTTGTGTCCAGCAGATGAAGCTTCAGCCTTCAGCACGTAGAGCACAGATCAAGGTCAGCTCTTCCTGTCTGTTTACACAATAACACAAGCCATCCAAACCACACGAATATCAGGAGCCACTCCAGTGGCGCATGTTTTTCAGACACTCGTGAAGTCCAGTTCACCTGAATCAATGCTACGCGCTCTGACAGAAACACTTCAGTCTGTTCAAGAGCAATGCTGCATTGATGCGCTCCCATACAATTAAATACACAGGTAATTAATTTGAGCCAAAGAAGCAATGACTGTTATTCATCAAGCTGTTCGTGAATAATGGGTTCAATTATTTCAAATAAAAACAACAATGCCATACAATTTATCAAGTACAGTACTTTGGCATTTTGGAGAAGTGCCGAGTAACGTACATAAACAAAGTCCAAAACCAGAGCTCCAATTTGTTAGGGATGGATCGAAACCATAATTTAGTATGGTACGAGAATGTATTACCTCAGTGTCGATAATAAATGGATATCATATGTGACAAACAACCACAAAAGATGAATTGTGAATGAAAGTGAATTGAATTTTATTTTAATAAAATTGTATCCATTAATACCTTTCTATCAAACTGTAATGAAAATGTTCATTCATTCATTCATTCATTTTTCTTCAGCTTAGTCTCTGACCCATCAGAGGTCGCCACAACGAAATGATCCACCAACTGTTCCAGCATATGTTTTACTTCCAGCCGTAACCCAGTACTGGGAAACACCCATACACACTCATTCACACACACACTCATACAATAGGGCCAATTTCGTTTTACTCTTTAAAATACTACTCAATTTACCTGAACCGCATGTCTTTGGACTGTAAGGGAAACCGGAAACTGTAGCGGAAACCGGAGCACCCGGAGGAAACCCACGCCAACACAGGGATAACATGCAAACTCCACACAGAAATGCCAACTGGCCCAGCTGGGACTCAAACTAGTGACCTTCTTGATGTGAGAACACAGTGTTAACCACTGAGCCACCGTGCCGCTCTGTAATGAAAATGTGAACTTCGTATCATAGTGTCTAGTACCAATACACTGCACATGCCAATATGTGGTCAATTAAATGCTTGATTGTGTTTATGAGGTGTGCTGTAACACATATTTATTTATTTTTCAATGAAATGTTTCACATTTGATTAACTCTGCTGTTTCCATTCTATTAAAAGTGTTTTGTTAACTTCTGTTGTTATTACTGGTAAGTTAGCCTGGTGTGTTGTGATTGGCTAACTGTCTAGTTCACATTTCCCAGAAATGCCAGAGGGTGGGGTTTATGCAAATCAAGGACAAATGTTTCAAACATCTGTAATTCTTAAAGGAAACAAACTGGCAAGACAAATGGGGTATATGCACACAGACTTTTAATTTCAGCCAGTCAGCCTCAGCGCTTCCGGTGAGCTATCTTTCTATTATAAAAATTGCTATTGCTAAAATATATATATGATATGAAGTGGGTTTCAGACCGGACAAGAAGCACTGCATTAAATTTCATTTTCCCCCACTGTGTCTTTAAAATATGAAGTTTATTTTACCCCAGTATTTTCAATGGAGTATTTTCTCTCATCTTGTTTTAAGCTTGAACAACTAAATGAATGCTTAAGTCTATTTACTGTAACTGAATGTGTTGTAATTAAATTTCAACTTCGATGCTGTAAAAGGAACCTTATGAAATTGAAAAGTCACATTAAGCTTTCACCGGAATTTTAATATTGGCTGAAAAACACTAGCTGTGCCTATATCCCATGCTTAAAGTTATGGTTTACCCAAAATTAAGTAATCTTTAGCTTAGTCTCAACTTATTATATGGGTAATTTATATATTTTTTTCATACTATAAACTCAATGCAGTGGATTTGAATCCAGGTGCATTCGTTTAATTTTTTATACATTAATTTTCCTTAGGCTTCATCACTTTATTCATCAGGGGTCACCACAGCAGAAGGAACCACCAACTTATCCAGCATATATTTTTACTATATACTTATAATTATTAAGTAAACAAACGATGTGCATAATTACAAAAGTTAGGTCAATGGGTTTACTAAAATTTTAAATTAAAGTAACTAATCACTTTTTACACTTCATTTCAAATGATATGAATTCAAATAATTCAGTATTTTTAGACTCAATTATGAATATTTGTTAAATCGCTACAAGGCACAGACCAAGCCAAGCAGCTAAAGCAAATATATAAAACTATAAAATTCAGACAATAATGGGAGAAAAAATACAATGCCATGCAGAACCAATCGAACTGAAAACAGAGAAATATAGACTAGGTCACGCTTTACAATAATGTTCAATTAATGTTAGTTTGTAGCAATGCATGTGTTTTAGTTATGTATTTACTAACATGACAAACAACCAAACTGAAACTAACATGATAAATGAGAGACAAAGAGCCCAAGTTAATCAAACACTGTTCTCAACAATAGTGACTTTATACAAAACACTGTTTGATGCTTAACTGAGATTTTGGTGTGTTTTAAGTCAGTTAAATTCATCTAATTACGTGACTAAAGTCAGTTGTAGTTTTGTGTTTCTCTTCAGTGATTCTGCTTATTAACATTGGATGTTTATCATTAATGCTCAATCAAAATTCAATTGATCACTTTGTTAACTTATTAACTTCAACTTTACCTCAGTGTTATTACATTATGTCTGATTATATGATGGATATGGATTATACAGTATAATCACTAAACACTAGTTATATAAACACTAAGAATTATGCTGTGAACTAGTTTCTCACGCATCTCACTAAAATCCATATATTTTGTTTTTATATGATTTTTGACAGTTGAAGGGTGTGAATGATGCATAGTGGCATCAAACTTTAATGAAGTCAAAACTTGACCAGAACTTTAGCTGTGCATTTATTTGAAAATACATGCATCTTTACACAGCAAAGGCAGCACGGAAAACAAACCTGAAACAGCATAAAATACCAGCATAAAGCACGATGGTAACTCAGACACAAGTCACAGAGTGCTTGTAAACAGAAATTTGCAAAAAAAAAAAAAAAACACCTGCAAGTTCTTCCACTATTGTGGAACTGACAGTGAGGTGATATGATGTGCTGCGCTATGTATGTGTGAAAGTTGAAGTCCTTTTTACTTCACTTACTATCTAAAAAATGTGTTTTGCAAAAGACACAATACGCACTATTAACAGTCACACACATCCATCAAATGCATTTAACAATGTAAAACAATAGAGGAAAAATGCATTGTGTGACACAGCATCTAAAAAGTGCAACATTCTGAAAATGAAGCCCTATATACACTTCTGGCGATTGCGAATAATGTAGCCAGAGGAACGTATCTCTGCATTTCATATTTAAAACACTCTATGGAGGGTATGACACTTCCTTTTCGTGCTTACCAGCTGACCACTTACCTCCGTATGGACGGCTTTTCTGCTGTTGCCAGTTTGTCCAGTTGCTCGTCGCATACATTCAGCCCTGTACAGCTAACATTCTTTGATTATCTTTGACTTTTCAGGATCTTGAGACGTTCTTTAAACTGAAGTGAACTGAAGTTGTACAGTATGGACAAAACTGAATGAAGGTTATTCAAATAAAAAACAAAATAAATCCATATTTGAGTCCACCTCAGACTAAATCATTATAGATGTGTCATTCAGTTCAGTTGCCCCCTAAGGCGGGATATGAACCGGATGAAACAACACTTGCCCTTTAACTGAGCCAAACTCTCCTGTGCACAACACAGCAGAGGTGTTTCTGATTAATAACAGCAGTTCAGCAGCTAAATATAGGCTAAACTAAATATAAAATATAGTCAGCCACTTAAACTTTGAGAAACATGCAGATACACATTTATCATTTGCATAGACACTCAACATATCTAAAATGTAAGTCATTTATGACTGTAAATGTAACAGAGGCCAGCTAGTAAAGTGCTGTGCGGGTAAACCTCACTCCCAAGTGTGCCGCACGCCTGCTTTTGAGTGAAGGTCTCGGCCATTAGATCGCCCCCTGTGGGCTGGCTGCAGTACAAGTCATAAAGCCCACCTCCTCCGTGTTAATGAAGGAGACATGAGACCAAATAAAAAAAAAATATTACACTTGCAATAAAATGTTCCGAAAGATGGTTCTGGTCAGTTAAGGCACTGGTTATCGTGCTGATAGGTGCAGATCTTCATTTTTGTAAAGAGTATGTTTTGAGCAGTAATTTAATGCTGGGCGTGTTATCGTGATTGACAGTTGTGATTGACAGTTTCTCAAAGTAGGCGTCATAGCTTCGGCAGGAGACTGAAGTGTTATTATTTGATTTCTGTGTTATTTTACCATGATAAAATGAGTTGTTCAGCAGTAAACTATAGTTTCTGACATACAGGATCTGGTGGAACACTGTTTATTCGGTAAGGTCAGGGCTTTATCAGTTTGCTGATACATGCCTAACGACTCAGATAGCAAAATACACTTGGGCCAGTTCCGACTAGACTCAGCCCGTCATGAGGCGATTTTTCCTCCACAGCGTTTAATGGAAAATGACGCTGTCGAGTCGTCCATATTTTATACAGTCATTGCTCACTCCCCTGAACCTGAAAACTGACTCCCAGTTCGATCCCAACTCGGAGTAGGTTGGGTGGTGTAGGTCTATCATGGTATTTCTCAGTTTTCTCTCTCTCTTGTCTGCATGCTGTACAAAATGCAGCTGCTAGACTACTCTCACCCGCAAAAGGACGCTTTTTGTCTGCGTTTATCGTCAGCATTTTTTGAGATGTTTTTCCAGATTCAAACCCAAGCGATTTTCCCTGGCGTCGAGCAGAAGAGTATTCAAAATCAGTCCTTGACGTTAGATGGTGCTACACAACTTTACTTTACAGCTTAACTGTAACTTCAGTAGCTCCGTGCACGTGAACAAACGTGCCAATCTGATTGGTGGAGAAGGTTTTGATGCTGTATCAAAACAAAAAAATGAGCATGAGGCTTTTCTTTAAAAATGACGCTTTTACGCCTGCCGTTTTGCACGCTGGTGTTTGCCGCCCTTTATTTAGTCACGATGCGTTAAACATTGACGGAAAATGCGAGCAAAAAGCGTCCCGGTGTGCACTTTAGTGCATAACTCCTATTTCTCCTATTATCTTATGATCTTAATTTACTCTCTGTGTCTAAAACACAACTTAAAAACGAGGTGATCGAGCACTTGCAGTTGCTGGTCCTAAACTCTGGAACACTCTACCAATTCACATTAGACTTTTCCCCTACATTTCTTTGTTTAAGTCCATTTTAAAGACCTATTTATTTTCTCTCGCTTTTAATACTTGTATTTGTTGTTTTTTTATATTCTGTTTTCTTCTCTGTCTTTAGTGCTCCTATGTACAGAACTTTGGTCAACTTTGGTTGTTTTTAAATGTGCTTTATAAATAAATATTGTTATGTTTGTGTAGGACTGACGGGGTTAACTAAACATTTACACATTCATAGTTTTACCATTCTTTGATATGAGATTTTAAATCTCTGTTTAGGAATAAGTATCAACATTTATATGACAGTATATCTTTAGACATTAGTTTTGATTTAAAAAACATATTTAAATGTGAGTTAAGCATTTTTACCAGGATTTACCTATTTGAGTACAAAGGATTGAATGTTGGATATCCAAAATAACAATTATGACCAACAAATATGAACAGCGATTGAACAAACTTTCTTTGAAAGGGACTTGTGCACCAATTAATCTTTAAAATAAGTTAAAAAAAAAACCTTCAGGAGAAGCTGAAGTCATAAATAATAATGCAGCTATGTCACACTGTAAAAAAACCCCGTAAATTAAAAGTTTTCCTGTATTTTGTGATAATTTTTTTTATTTATTTATTATTTTTACTTTTGAATTGCATTATGGCACCTTAATCTTCCTTCTGACAACATTTAACCTTAAAAAGTTTTTTAAAAAAGTGACTTTTGTGATGATTTTTAATAGTTTAAAGTGATCTATTTTCTGTTTTGGTGTTGTATATTATGTCGCAAAAACCTTATAATAAGCTGCCAGTACATTTTCTGTTATTTTACAGATTAATTTCTCTATTTATTATTTCTTACACATTATATCAAACTACTAAAATGTCGATAAAACTGTAAAGTTGAATTTTCAACATCAGAAGTCGACAGAGCAGAGATCAACATCCCATTTCAGTAATTGATGGATATTGGTGGGGACACGTCCCCTCCGTCCATGTCAATTCTATGCAAGGTTGAGTCTGGATTATAATCCAGACTTAATACATTATTATAATAATGTATTATAAATGCCTGTGACTTTGTGGGGGTTTTAAAAGCATTCAGGCATTTAAAGAATCAACCATGAAGTACCATTGACAAATTAGCAATGAATAATTGTATTGAATTGTTTATAAAAAAAAAGACTATGCAGTATTATTTTACATTTGATTATTTAATTACTGTATACCTGAAAACAATCAAATAAATAAAATTAATAAAAAATATGAATGTTTTAATTAGTATCTTTTTCTTTGTTCGACTTATCAATGCTTGTAGATTGTTTATTTTTATGCACTCCCCTACAGAATGATCCCAATCAATCTAAAATTATAAATTCTTAAAATAAAATCTAAGTGAAATCCCATTCATAGCGCAATTTATATCGCAGAATAAAAAAGATTGCATTGTTATATTTTTTTACAGTGGCATAGTGGATAGGACATTCACCTCACAGCAAGAAGGTCGCTGGCTCGAGCCTCGGCTGGGTCATTTGGCATCTCTGTGTGGAGTTTGCATGTTCTCCCCGTGTTTGCGTGGGTTTCCCCTGGGTGCTCTGGTTTCCCCCACAGTCCAAAGACATGTGATATAGGTGAATTGGGTATACTAAAATTTACCGTAGTATGAGTGGATGTTTCCCAGTGATGGGTTGCAGCTGGAAGGGCATCTGCTGCGTAAAAAGATATGCTGGATAAGTTGGCGGTTTATTCTGCTGTGGAGACCCCTGATTAATAAAGGGACTAAGCCAAAAAGAAAATGAATGAATGAATGTTATATTTTTCCCCATATCGTGCAACCCTAATATGAAGGGTAAAAAAAAGAACTCTAAATTCTACAGTACATCAGTGCATTATCATTTTCTCAGCCTTCTGTGTTCATGTTATAGTATGTTTTTGTATATATGATCATGTTAAGGGCGGCACGGTGGGTATCACGATCGCCTCACAGCAAGAAGGTCGCTGGTTCGAGCCCCGGCTGTGTCAGTTGGCATTTCTGTGTGGAGTCTGCATGTTCTCCCCATGTTCGTGTGCATTTCCTCTGAGCGCTCCGGTTTCCCCCACAGGCCAAAGACATGTGATATAGGTGAACTCAATAAGCTAAATTGGCCGTAGTGTATGTGTGTGAATGCAAGAGTGTATGGGTGTTTCCCAGTGTTGGGTTTCAGCTAGAAGGGCATCCACTGAGTAAAACATGCAGGTATGCTGGATATGTTGGCAGTTCATTGTGGTGACCCGATTAATAAAGGGACTAAGTTAAAAAGAAAATGAATGAATGAATGAATGAATGAATGAATGAATGAATGAATGAATGAATGAATGAATGAATGAATGAATGAATGAAT
>CAIGQZ010032901.1:1066022-1076946 GCA_903798205.1 Danio tinwini | reverse complement strand
AATGAATGAATGAATGAATGAATGAATGAATGAATGAATGAATGAATAATTGTTATGCCATAAAAGTTAAATTACCGAACCGACACTCAACCGGCACTTAAAGGTTTTCGCATCTGAACTCTTTGTATATAGTTCTATTTTTTCCCTCACATACACAGACCTGATCAATCAGACCTAGTGATTTTTTGCTTTATATTTCAGATTTTCCACACAAAATCAGCCACAAGAAGGTCCATAAAAATCCTTAATCTGCCACATCCACAGAGGCAGAATGTTTGTTCAAAATAGCTAGCAAATGTGAATTATTGCATAATTATTATTGCTATTTGTATGTTTTCTAGTAACTATCAAGTGGTCAATTTTACTTAAGTGCTTAATACAATGCAAAATTGAGTCATAACAACTTCACGAAAAAAACACAAGATGTTCCAACTCTTCTCAGCTTACAGTACATTTTACCAAAACATAAAATAATTAGCTTTTACATCGTTTCCTTGCACATTTCAGATAACAAATCCACTAGAGTGGGCTGTCTACATTGCAAATGTGAATAAGTTTACTTCAGATGCGTTTTTTTTTGTGCGTTTCAGATACACGTCTTTCTTGTAGTAAAAATCACAGTGTGAACCACTGACCTAAAGCCTTCCCTAAACCCAACCAATAGTGTAAAAGGACACAAAAGAGAGCACATAGTTTCACTTTGTTTTACATAGTTATATCAAATGTTTGAATATGTGCTTAACTGGACTCAAACCTGAGTGCTCTACAGCACAAGTACAAAACACTGTACAAAGTGAGCTACCGAGGAAACTGACCACAGTAGAAAAGTTGTTCATATGGAGATAGATAGGTGAGGCAAACATATTTAAGTATTAATCATAGACCGTTAAGTTGTTTTGGGGTATATATTGGGTGTTGTGCAAAGAACTGCATGAAAATAATCCTTTATTTGTTGATAATGTGTCCCTGTAAATATTGTAAATGTGAAAGGGAACAAAAGTCATTAGTAACTGCAGTCAAGAATACTGTATGTTGAAGTAAATTTTTTGTGGGTTCACAAAAATGTAAGCTGAAGCACGTATTTCCAATGAGCCAATAAGTGTTGAAGCAAAGACAGTGGTAGAAACCAAAACTCCACCAATTGAGGAAAATGGAGAAGAATAAAAAAAATCTTGTGAGAATCCAGGCTCAATCAGCGGATCAGCTCTCCTCTGGATTGTGTCATCACACTGAATATTAGCTTTCAGTTTAGATGGACGAATCACTTCTTGTCTCATGGAGTCACGCCTGGTTAAGACTGATTAAGCTCCAGATGACAGAGGCAGATTGTGTTAGCGTCGTGTATGTCTGTCTCTCCACAGGACAAATGACAACGGTAATGTGATTTCACAGGGAGATAAAGAGCATGTGTGTTTGAGGACGTTTTATTAAATGAGCCCTGACCAGCATCCAGCTTGGTGCGCAGTGTTTCATGTACTTGGACAGATTTAATAAACTCGGAGCTGATTCGTTTAACACGCCTCGAAAGAGAAAGCGGGAATGATTGGCAATAAAATTTGAGCTGGTTAAAAACAGAGGAGTCAATGCTAATTCAGTAAGCGAGGGGTTATTGTTTCCTACAGCTCTCAGGAACTGTTTGTACTTGTTGAGCACCTGTAAGTGCGCATGCAGCACACATGAACGCTGGGATACGTGGAGCTGTTATTATCTTGGTATATGTGCACTGCAGCACGTGTGATCGCTGAAACTCTCTGTGAACTCCTGGATCGATGTGTAGCCCCATGTCACAGGACAGCTGGTGCTAACAAGCTCTTGCTACAACATGTTACACCCCATTACAATTCAGCGTGGTCCAGCCTGATGATCTTAAAAACAATGCCAGCTTGGATATTAATGCTCATCAACCATAAATGCACTTCATTTTTTCTGTCAGAAAACCTGTAATATGACTGACTGGCTTGTTTTATAACTTCCAGTAATCTTGTGAAAGTATTACTTTTTTTATACATCACAGCCTAAACCAGTCAAGAAACCAGATACCTAAAAATTAGGGCTGGGCAAAAAATATCTCAATCAGTGCAGTAATCTGATGGATGTTATAAGCTGAAAATTTACAGACACATTCTGGAGACACAAAAGACTTATCTTAAATCTTGAAAATGGGGTAAAATAGTCATTTCAGTAACAAGTCATATCTAAATTTGGTTGCATTCACTTCTATTGTTTAGACTTTGTTAATACAAATACAAGCCACTTTTCCACTATTGGGCCAAATAGTTTTAACAACAGTCAGGTACTATTCAACTTTAGCATGGTATTATATGACACAATTACAAACTGTTCTCGGGCTGAAACTCTGGTTGTGCTGTTAGAGTGCCTGTGTGAGTGACATCACCAGTCTTTGCCTGGCTACCATTTTTTTCCGTAGCTGGCTAATCAAAAGCACACTATTTACTTTTATGATCATCGAATCGGATCATCATCCATATCGCTGCTTACATTACACTTGCATTACCAAGGCAACAACTGCACATCTGTATTACATTTTTTATCTCATACATTGTCCACATGATCTCTTTTCGATTGTGAAAAATAAAACCATATTAGTCAAAAGCCTGACCCTAATCCAATTGAGATCCTGTGGCATGACCTTAAAAAGTCAGTTCATGCTTGAAAACCCTCTAATGTAGCTGAATGACAACAATTCAACAAAGATGAGTGGGCCAAAGTTTCCCCACAATGCTGTAACAGACTGATTGCAAGAAAAAGCTTGATTGCAGTTGTTGCTGCTAAGGGTGGCTCAACCACTTATTAGGTTTAAGGGGCAAAGACTTTTTCACACAAGGCTATTCAGTTTTGTATTTTATTTTCCCTTAAAAATAGAAACATTCATTTCAAAACTACATGATTGGTGTTATCTTTTGACTAATATTTAAGTTCGTTTGAAGTTCTGAAACATGCAAAACAAAAGAAATCAATAAGGGGAAAAATACTTTTCACACCACTGTTTATAAACACACATACACATATCAGCACTATATAAACTGCATTTGACTCATATGCTTTTTACCCATTTAGTCTAAATAAAAATATGTAAATTATACACCAATAGAAATTACTTTCCAACTGCAGTATGTAAATTGATTTCAGATCAAATCTGGACTGTTTAAATCATCAGTAAAACAGTAAACCGTTTTCAGAGCCTTTAGCACCACAGTAAGCTCTGGTGATGGACTCAGTTTTCTGTTCTCTTTCGACACTGACAGCTCTCTTATGTCTCCTGCTGTTGTGCTGATGTATAAGTCAGCACTATAGCAACTGTAAACTCTAAATGTAGATAAAGCAGATACTGACTACACTGTCTGAATAAACAGATGTGATGCAACAAAGCAGAGCCAGAACAACTACACTGCAAAAAGCAATTAGTTGACTTTACTTTAAAAAAAAGAGTAAACTTGTTGCCTTATAACTATTAAGTAAACATAAGTAAATTAAGTAAAATGTTTGTATAAACTATTTAAATTTAAAATGTGCATTTTCTGGACAAAACACATGGTACTGTGGATGAAATCTTCACATGAAAGACATGTCCTTTTGCTTTGCCACCTGATCTGGTCTTGTAATTCATCAAACAATGAATTTTATGTTTAAAACATCCTCTTTGCTGCCTTTAAAAAGCTTAATCCATTTTTGGACAGCATCACACACTGTAAAAAATGTAGGATTCCACATAATTAATTCATGTTGGCCCAACACAAATCAATTAAGTTAACTTAACACTTTTAACAAATTTATTCGGATTGAACATAAAAAAATTTAGTTGTCCCAATGAAATCTTAAGAATTATGTTGTTTCAGCTCATTTTAATTAAGTAGTTTCAACAAGCCAAAAAAAAAAATAATTATTATATATATATATTGTGCAGAGTAAACCATATTGCTAAAAATATCACCAACGTTAAGCACAGGCTAGTTTAGCAGCAATAAAAAAGCTGTAATAACCATGCAAAATAAATAAGGTAACAATGAACATTACAGATCTAATGTGATGCTTCTCACCTGAGAATGTGAAAATTTAGCCTACGGCATCTTCACTCCAGAAATAGAGGCACTGATATTGATTAAAACAGGAACTATTCTTGTAGTTCCCACAAGTATTGTGGGTTCCACATTTTGCTTTCCGACTGGATGTGAATAAACCTCACAAATAAATAAATTATTCATGTACTGATGAACTTTGAGAGTCTAAATAAAGCATATGCAACTCCTTAATGTGCGAATGTGAATCAGTGATTCAGTCAGTTTACACTTTCTACATTATTGAAACTTATAATTCATTTATTTGGTCCAGGGGATTGCTAGACATGAATGATTTTGAGGGTTGGTACATTAAAGCCAGATGCAAATCAACCTACAAGCATCAATGATTCAGTTGTACCTCAACACATGGTCTGAAGAGACAGAGGTGTGCAATGATTAAGTCATGCTCAAGTGAAGGAAACTTATATAAAAAAATTACTCATTTCTCTCTCTCTCCTCTTAACTGAGTTTATGTTTACCTTATTCATTTATGTATATATTATTTTACCATTTTTATTGTGATAGTTAAGCAACATGTTTTTATAGACTGTATTTTAAGGTGTCTGTTACATATGTTCCATGTCATTACTGTAGTATGCAACTGACCCTAAACCTAACCCACATTCTAACTCTTACCATATAGTAAGTACATATAATTAATTATCATTTCTTAGTAGTTAGAGTTACACTATAACGAGAACACCTTAAAATAAAGTGTTGGCTATCATTTCTGTACTTTAAAATCCAAACGTACAATTCTCTTCATTTAACTACTAATTAATACTAATTAACTACACGTATTTAATATATGGTTAGAGTTAAAATGCTACTTAGTTATAGGAGTTAATTGCATTTAATTAAACAATTCATAATCAGAAAAGTGGTTTCATGCAACATGTGTAATATAATGTTTTGTCTATTTATTAGTTTATGCATTTATTTAGACTATTAAATAAACAGAAAAACGTTTTGAGGGCTTCCTAATACAACAAAATGTTTGCATTTTCAGTCATTCATCCTGCTATTGATACTACATTTTTCTGCATTGTTCAGCTGCTTGTAACTACAAAATTGTCCAACGTTGTTTAATTCAGCGCTGCCTTTTCACCAGAAGCTGAACTTTAACAAGTACGACAATTATGAGCACAGCAGCAAGTACTTTGTTTACTTGTGTTTTATGTCCTGCTTCTGTCTGTACTTTCCATCACTCTCATGTGTTAGCCTGAAGCCCTGGGTTTACATTTGGCCTTTGGTACTTGTTTGGACTTAATCAGATTAAACATTTGTTAATTTTTTTGTGTGTGTTCTCTGTAATGGAAGCCTCAAACAAGGCTTCCTGAAGGTTTCCATATAAAGTGCAATCAAAAGACTTACACATTGCCATCATCAGACCATGGAGGAGACTGAGAATTTATGTTCAGCTGACAAAAAGTGATGTAAACACTTGATGTTTAAAAGATGTTTAAATGTCAAAAACGTGTCTTAAAAAAAAAATTACTAAAATTAACTGTTTTCTTATTATTATTTTGAGCTGTATTATTTATATGTATATTATTTTATTTTACAATAAATAACACTTTAACATATACAGTTTTTATGTGATTTTCTAAACTAGAAGTGTTTTGAAATTAATAAATGCATAATAATCATGATAAACGTGAAACTGTGATTATTCCTCAGAGTATAATTGTACAACCAAAATCTATAATTTATTTATGAATTAATTTCTTCTGTTGAACAAAAAACAATATATTACAAAACATTCTGGAAAAAAACACCAATTGACATCCATAGTTGAAACAAAAACTACTATGGAAGTCAACAGCTGTTTTCCCCAAAATTCTTTAGTATATATTTCTTTGTGTTCAATGGATGAAAGAAACTCAGTCAGTTTTAGAACAAGTGGAAGATGAGTAAATGACGACAAAATTTATATTTTTGTGTGAACTGGAAAATGATATCAAAACCACTCTAAATTACATAGTGTCACATAAATTCAGCTGGTAAATTTAAACAAGGCCTAAATTACTTTATATTATTCAAGTACGACATGCCTTAGTTCATGCTCTCTGAACCGAAAGACCTTTTCTCTAGCACTTAATTGCTTGTTATGAAACCCTATCTTGTCTTGTAACAGCTTCTGTTGATGTCGTAGCCTGTAGGAAGAACCTGTAAATGTCTGAAAGCATCAGATGGTTCACAGCCACTCCAGATCTTCTCAAGCATTAAAACAGTCTGAATGGGTTTATGTTTGCATTGCAAACATAGTAAACATGTGTACACTCATACTGTAGATAATTCCGAGTTTTTAGACACCAGTAGAAAGCAGATGTTGGGTTCAGATACACATCTATGACGTAGAAGCAACCAGTGTTTCCAGCTTAGCTTGTTATCCACTCAATTAGGCTGATTTTCATCAAGGAAATCTATAATACCTGGAGAGAGCTGTCCATTAGCATCGCCATTCAGCTCAATGGCATCTGCTTAGCTGGTGCATTTGCTTACAAATAACCAAGTAAGTTAATATGTCAGGGTTTTGAAAGTATTGTTATTTTTAATCTATATATTTATTTGCATCCATAGAGTAAAAGTCTGAGGGTTCCAGTATAGTATTAAATCGCACTGACTTTCAATATGTGTGGAAAAAAAAGATGTGTAAAGTGCAAGTATTACTCAAGATCAAAACACTGGAGAGTTATAAATTTATTTAAAATGTTCTACAAATATATATATATATATATATATATATTTACCCTTTATAAGGGATCATAATTGTCTGATTGACCTTTTTTGCATGTCAGGAACACAACCTTAACATTAAATTTAACCAAAAGAAATTGGTCAAAAAATATTAAAGTAAAGGAGTTATGCAGCCAGTGACATTATTAGTTTGATGAACTATAAAAAATTGAATTAAGCAAACAGTGCAAATTTATTCAATGAAAAATATTACAGCATATTAAAAGAGTTGACACTTTTTTTAATGGGTGACGCACATCTACAAAATGGTGAATACTGCAAGAACAGTAAATGTTAATGGAACTGCAGTATTAAATCAGTTTCTAGGTATTTGAATACAGATCAGAGACTGAACACTGATGACAAAAAAGTTGTCAACATTGTCAACCAAGGATTTGAAACACTAACCGTAGAGTATTTATTGTAAACCTTTGGCTATAACAATGGCAATCAATAACCAAAAATAATACGCTTTTAATAAAAGAAAATGATGCTTAATTTGCGTAAAGTTTATGTTGACAGTTTATGGCAATGGTAACACGAACAAAACTAACAATGACAACCGACAAAACGGCTGTTTTATCTGAAAGCCTATAGCTACAATTGATAAAGAAACATTTCAGCAGTTCTAAGTATCAACAGCAGTCAGAATAAAGGTCACAATAACCAGCTTATTCATACATTTTGCACTGCATGTGATCCTGTCAATTCGAGCTTTGCGTCTTTGGGGATGTTTTGGTAAATATCTATGTTAAAACGACGATAAGAACATCAATAAAATAATATCCCATTTTTATTAGACTGCTAGAGGATAATTAGGTTAATATACAACTCGAGTTATGGGTGAATTAAACGTTAAAAACTGTCCTTCTCTCCGCGCGTGGATTTACAGTATGTACACAAGATAATGCTATAGTGTTCAGTCTACATTGTTTGAATACATGTACTAACATCTTAATAAAAGATGTAAAACTGCATTTTTGTGTACGTTTTAAAGCAAACCGCAACTGGTTTGTGAAAGTTTAGCGTGTTATTAGCACACGGTTACATACAAAACATTTTATAGTTTTATAGATTTCTTTAGGTATTTGTTTACACAGCGCAGGCTACATACTGTTTTTGTCCTATCACTGCATTGATAAGACTGAGGTTAAGCAATCAGACAACATGTTTTTAAGAGTTTCTTTCGCAAGACTAACCTACATAAGCTGGTAGATTTACTTTTGGTGTTACTTCTTTCAACATAAAAAAATTCTTTTTAACTCTCCAAAACGCAAAGTAAAAGCAACATAATATTTAAATATACTAACAAAGACAACATTTAAACTAGAAGCATTGGTCAGAACTGGGGAATAAGTTAAAACTGACTTACCTTTAGCACGTTTAATTCCGCGAAAATCCCCAATCTGTGATCCACAAACGGGCATCTTCAGAGGAACGAAACTGAATCCCAGCACAGGATTTAACGCGTAATCCAATAGTGAATGGATTTGATGCAAGATGAATCCCTCGGCGAGTATCAATCTGCTCTTCAGATTTGGTGTGACTGAACTGCGGTGACACTCATGAGTTCCAGCGCACGAGCCCAATGAAGTGCTTAAAGTGAAGCTGCGAGCGCGCGCCCGCATCATCAACTTGACGTCAACACTCGACCACTATTAACTGAATTACACGATCGACTAAATCACACCATTAATTACACTCAGTGGAATTGGATTATCATAATAGAGTTTTAAATGAAAGCGATGTCTAGGTTCTGTAAACAGGAACTAGTTTACCTTTATGTTAATATAGCACCCATTCATTCATTCATTCATTCATTATGACAAGTGTATAATTTGTTTACTTAAAGCTATATATAGAAGATTGTAACATTTAATTATTGCGTAGCTAATAATGAACAATATATTTTAAGTAAAGTATTTGTAAATGATATAATGTAAAATGTAAAAAGTTTATGTCAGTTTACAGTTATCGTGTTAACAAATACAACTTCTGTTTTATTTAGCTTTTTTTTCAAATGTGTTAGTAGGCTATACATTTTGCTAGATTTAAAAAATGTTTTAAATTAAGGCAGCATGGTGGCGCAGTGGGTAGCACAGTCGCCTCACAGCAAGAAGGTTGCTAGTTCGAGCCCTGGCTAGGTTAGTTGGCATTTCTGGCATTTTCTAATTGACCGTAGTGTATGTGTGTAAATAAATGTGTATAGATGTTTCCCAGTGATGGGTTGCAGCTGGAAGGGCATCCGCTGCGTAAAACATATGCTGGATAAGTTGGTGGTTCCTGTGGCAACCCCTGAAAGGGACTAAGCCGAAAAGAAAATCAATGAATGTTTAAACTAACGCTTTCATATGGCATTTATTGAAATACTCATTGGGAAAACACTAGAGTGTTACTATTACATTTTAGCTTTTATAACAGCTAACTAACTAACTGACAAACTAACTAACTAACTAACTAACTGACTGACTAACTAACTAACCAACTAACTGACTGACTAACTAACTAACTAACTTAATACAAAAAATAAATACATAAATAAATAATATTGTAATCAAAGTGTTTCAACCCAAATTTGCGAAAAATTTTGAGAAAAAAATGATCAAGTAAAACCTTTAAATTATTTTTAACCCAATGTCTGGGTTACTCCAACATAATGGTAAGAAAATGTATAATCATTGTTTTGTCAAACAAAAACAGTAATGAATGAAATGAGAACAAAGTGTTTGTGACATTTATGAGAATATCTTTGTCCTGAACTCCTTGTTTATTAATTATATTTGACTGATACATGAATGTCAGTGTCGGTTACCCAACAGTTGCAGTATCACACATATGATGACATTAGACAAACACTGAGTCTGTCTAAAACACTTAGATTTGGGTGTTTTTTTTTTAAAAAAAGCACCCACCCCCCTCCTCCTCAAAAGTCCAGAGTACTCTGATTGGCCATCTGACACAGTCTGTTGTGTTTGGTCAAATGGCTTCAGCACGTACAGGAAATGTAGCACACCTTATAAAAATCATCAGTTTCAGCTTCCAATGTTGCTGCATTTATCACCACAGACATTAATTATAGTGTTGCTTTTACAGTATCATTTCAAGCCCAGGTTAGATTCTTGCAGTGAGAGTGATCAAGCAAGGTCACATTTTTCAAAAGCATTATTTGGCAATTATGGTTGCAAGATTCTGCACAGTTCATCTGTTTAATGTTCACTAAATCCATAGTTTCAACAAGCATCAACAAACAGCATAACAAAAGTTTGTGGTTGTAACTTCAGCATAATGTGTCCTTAACATGACATATATGACAACAAAACCAGTCATTATGGTGAGGTTTTGGAAATTAATAAATCTAAATAAATAAGATTTGCTTTGATGTTTAGTTTGTTAGGATAGAATGATATTTGTCTGAGATACGGATATCTGAAAACCTGGAATCTAG
Source organism: Danio tinwini (assembly GCA_903798205.1). Taxonomy (NCBI): domain Eukaryota; kingdom Metazoa; phylum Chordata; class Actinopteri; order Cypriniformes; family Danionidae; genus Danio; species Danio tinwini. The sequence goes on along the minus strand of CAIGQZ010032901.1, from coordinate 1,066,683 downwards.
GGGTTAAGTAAAATCCAAATACTGAGAAAATCTTTAATTTGAACTAATTGAATTTATTATTCTACACACGTCATCATTTAGACAGTATAAATAGGCAAAACAACATATTTAGTAGTACATTAACTGTACAATCATGCTATTTACATCCGAGTTTCGCCATACAGCTGCTCATATAAGGAACTTACCAAATCCTGGCATAATGTTAAAAATCCCTGCAAATGTTAAAAATTACTTAACATTTGCACATTTAAAAATTGCACATATTCATTGCACTGATTCACTTATTTGAACTGTACATACCCACTGCACATTTGTAATTATGTACATACCCACTGTACATATACATTTGTAATTATGTTTATCTATCTGCACACTTCTGATTATTAATAGCAACTTGTACATTTATCCATCTATTTTAAATCTCTGTTCATAACTAATACAACCTGTATATAATGTTCATAGTACATCCATTTGTAAATACCACCATAGTTTTTCTATAACTGCACTTTATAACTTTTACCTGTATCCTGCACTTGCTGCTATTGCACTCCTGGTTAGACCTAAACTGCATTTCGTTTTCTTGTACTTGTACATGTGTAATGACAATAAAGTTGAATCTAATCTAATCTAATCTAATCTAATCTAATCTAATCTAATCTAA
>CAIGQZ010032901.1:1055054-1066012 GCA_903798205.1 Danio tinwini | reverse complement strand
AATCTAATCTAATCTAATCTAATCTAATCTAATCTAATCTAATCTAATCTAATCTAATCATAATGTTAGTGTAAACCCTCTATATATGACCTAAATTAAGCAAAACACACTGGTAAATTATTTTGTAACTCTCTGAAAACTCAAAGCATTTGAATAATATGAGAACAACACTACAATTCACTGTAGCCTGGACTTTTTTTATTTGCATATGCCTTTGGGTGGCATTATGCTAATGTTTTTCAATTGTGTTGTAGATGTTTGCACAAATAATATCTGGATTTGTATTTGTCTTGGGAAAATCTCCTCTCTGTTGAATATAGTAAATCCTCTGTGTGGGAAACTTGAACTTTGAAACTTTGCAGATTGTATTAAACTTACACAAACAGATATATTACACATTACACATAGATATATTACACAAAAGGAAAGAATTTCATAGCATCACAATTTAATGAAACTGAACATCATTAAAATGACTATTTTGTCACATCCAGGCTCATTCTGATTATGTACCCCTATTTACATTTCTGGAAAGAGAAATACATCCCAGGAGGTAAGTTTTTTTTTTTTTGCAGTTTTTGTTTTCGTAAATCCACCAGAGGCTGCTGTGTACACTGTTTTTAGATCTGAAATTTCTCCTACGAGTGCCATTTGCACCTGCTCTTCTCACGTAAATCCACTAGAGGCTGCTGTTGACTGACTGACTGACTGACTGACTGACTGACTGACTGATCGACCGATCCCTCTACCAACCCCCTTCCCTAAACCCAACAGATATTGTTTTAAAAAGTACCGATTGACCAGCACCCGACCACTTCCCTAAACCGGTCCAAAAAAGAAAAGCTTTCAGGGCAGCCCGATTTTAACCTTGTTTTAGAATTCACCACATTCTCACCCTTATTTACTTGTTTATTTTATTTTTGGAACTGTTCTTGGGCAATGCAGTGGTGCAGTAGGTTGTGCTGTCACCTCACAGCAAGAAGGTTGCAGGTTCGAGCCTCGGCTGGGTCAGTTGGCATTTCTGTGTGGAGTTTGCATGTTCTCCCTTCATGGTTTTGCTCCGGTTTCCCCCACAGTTCAAAGACATGCGGTACAGGTAAATTGGGAAGGCTAAATTGTCTAGTGTATGAGTGTGAATGTGTGTGCATGGATGTTTCCCTGAGATGGGTTGCAGCTGGAAGGGCATCTGCTGTGTGAAAGATGCTGTATAAGTTGGCGGTTCATTCTGCTGTGGTGACCCCAGATTAATAAAGGGACTAAGCTGAAAAGAAAATTAATGAATGGATGGAACTGTTCTTTGCCGGACTCGAACCGCATTGCGGTCAAGTCCTCTCTTCGGGCCCTATTATATACCAAGCGCAATAAGGCGCAAGACATGTTTGCCGTGACATGTTACTATTTTCAGACCAGTGCAACAGTAATTTTCCCACTTTGCGCCACATTGTTTGCCACTCATGGTTGTGTCTGTCTAAAAAAGAGGTGTGTTAAAGGGCACCTAGATTACCACTTTTTCCAGATTTAATATAAGTCTATTGTTTCTCCAGTATGTGTCTGTAAAGTTTCTATTTTATAGCTCTGAGGAGCAGATAGCGTTTTTTGTGTACTGCGCCTTTAAGGCTAGTCCTCCCCGCCCACCATTTCCATGTGCCTGTCAGTGTGCCTTAATCTCCTCCCTCAGCTGCATCAGACAAGAGACAGACAAGAAGAAAGCAGATCTCATGTAAAGTTTGTGAGAAATACTATAGTAAGAACTTTACCAATGAGTATTTGATGCATTTGTTGTGGAGTTGCAACAATGAGTCACACACAATGTCGTTACAAATTTCAAGCACATACACCTATAGATACACACACACACACACACACACACACACACACATACAGCGCACGCGTTTAGTTTTGCACTCTTTTTGCACACAAATGTGACAGGATACAGGTTAATATCCACTGCTGTATGGATATCTGTTACGTTAATGTACAAAATAAACCTGATTTAACGTCCACAAACCGGGATTGAAGCATCTTCTTTTATAATTGTTCTGACACGTGGCTGTGGTGAAGTAAAGCTGAAGTAAATTGCTGTAATTCATTACACACATGCAGTGTTTTAAAACATTTTAAACTTGTCAAACTCACTCTTGATCACATTTGATGATGATTGATGATCCTAAACTGAACAGACCTTTTATTCATGGTTGCTTTGTGCACATCCTGTCTTGTTGATATGATTATACACGTTACTATGGAGACATGTTAATATGCAGCAATCAATTCGGTGCATCAATTCCACACTCCTACATCAAGTTGCGGTCGGTCTCAAAACCACTCCAATTGGTCCACCGTTTTTATGTTGTTAAATAGAAAAAAAGGACTGGGTGTGTTTATATCACCCAAATATGACAGTATATACACTATACCTACACATATGTCTGTCCACACAGCTTGAAAAGTAGATTTTTAAGGTGCATTACTGGCACGTTGGCAAGTCCAGCACAGAGCACATTATTTGTGCGCCTTAACCATTTACACATTGCTTAATACACACAGGATGTACAGCAATATACCAATATCTTTACAAATGGAAAATAATTAAAGCAATAAAATGTTTTCTACATAAATATAAAAAACACTGCCTCCATACCTTCTTCATCTCGGGGGGCTTTTTTTAGTTTATTCATGACAATTTGCTTTTGTATAATGTTATTATTAGTAGTAGAATTCTTTATTATATGCACATTTATACTTGTTTTATTAAAAACAAGCTTAGATTTGTCCACCTGTCAGGTTTTGGACCATATGGGGCATAGTACTTGTGTTTGGATATAACTAGAACTGAATTTAGAAATAGTTTGAATTTTTTTTAACAAACTAAATTAAATATTTAGGCTAATGGATGTCTTCAGCAGAGTGCGTACAACACCTTTTCCTCATCCACGAAAGAGAGAAAGAGAAAGTAAAGAGGCTAAATGGAGGAGGTTCGCTCTTTAGCCTCGCACTGCAGATGGTTTGTTTAACTGTTTTCTTACTAGTGAAGCGTTCAGTTTTTTCAAAGCAACTGACTCTTAAAGGGAATAGAAGATAAGACTCTGATTGGTTTATGCTCAAAACACACCCATGACTCATTAAGAGAATAAGCACAACCCTGTTAGACAATGCACCTTGGAGCAAGCCATATTTTGCCGTCCTTAAAATAGCAAAAGTAGACACGCCCTTAATGCTTTTGCGTTAAACAGAAACAGAAATATGAAAATCTGTTTCATATGTACACTGCCTGACAAAAGTCTTGTTGTCGATCTCAATTGTAAGAGCAACACATAATAACTTGACTTCTAGTTGATCATTTGGAACAGTGGCAGAAAGTAGATTTTTCAGATGAATTATATGTTGAACTGCATCCCAACCACCACAAATACTGCAGAAGAACTATTGGAACCCACATAGACTAAAGATTCTCACAGAAAACAGTCAAGTTTGGCCAGGAAAAATCATAGTTTGTGGTTACATTCAGTATGGGGACGTGCAAGAGATCTGCAGAGTGAATGGCAACATCAACAGCCTGTATCAAGACATTTGTGCTGCCTATACAAACCACAAGAGACTGCAAATTTATCAGCAGTATAGCACTCCTCTTACCTCAGCCTCTACAGTAAAGTTTTTGAAAGGAGCTTCAGGATTGGCCAGCCATTAACATTATTGAGTATGTTTGGGGTAAGATGAAGTTGGAGGCACTGGAGAAAAATCCCAAAAATCTTGATGAACTTTGGGAGTCCTGCAAGAACACTTTCTTTGCCATTCCAGATGACTTTATTAATAAGTTATTAGATTCATTGCAGAGATGCATGGATGCAGTCATCCAAGCTCATGGAAGTCATACAACACCTTGACTTGTATATTCTATACTGTACATTATTTCTGTTATGTGACAAGACTTTTGTCTAAGCAAAGTTAGACATTACTGCCCTAATTAAATAATTAAAAATCAAGGCATGATCATATTTTATTTTGGACACAATAAGAGCTATTAAAAAATAACCTATGCATTACTAACATACTACAGTATAAGATACTGAACTATATTCTACATAGCCATCTACCATTTCAACAAAGCCTACTATGATTTGAGACACATTTTATTTTTGAATGGATAGAATGTGATCTAGAAAGCAGCAACCAAAATAGGTACAATAGAAGAAATAAACTGAAAACAGCTCCACTCATCTCAAGCGATGTCCCTCAGCTTTTAGTTGCTCACGTGCAGCATCGTGATTCTCCACTTGCGGTGACACCGCAGTAATTGTGGCTGTGTGGGAGTCATCGGGCCCACGGATGCATCTGTTAGTGAGCGCCAGCGAAAATGCCAAGCATAAATAAATACCGCTGTCATGGGTTATTGACCCCATGATGAGTGACTAGCCTACTGGGGAAGTATTAATAATTACCAAGCAAGCATGCTAATTTGAGTGCAGAGTCTGTGTTTAAGTTCAAGTGATTCAATTTAAACAGGGAATTTACACTTGGATTAATTTGGATTGAGCTTCAAACATATTTAAAATCATTATCACAATCTGAGTACATTTTATTTTAAAAGAATCAAATAAAACATTTTTTTTCGAAATAAAATCATATACTGTTCTTTTCTTCTGAGTTGATTAAAGTTTAATTTAAATATATCTCTGGTTTGATCATTTTTGTTAGTATGAGAACACACAATCTAAGATAACTACACTGTAGAAAAGTATATGACACAAAGTTGCTTAAACTTTTAATAAATTAATTAGGTTTTAACAAAATACTATACATACTTACCACTATAAAATTGTATTTGATTCAACAAAAAATTAAAAAAATAAAGCAAAAAAGTCAGTTGCACCACTAGAATGAATGCTCAATAATAAATACAAGCAAATATATAAAATCATTTACAAAATTTGCAGACTTATTGCTAAAAACTTGTTTTATGTCTTCTGTATCAAAATTAAGCACTAACTGATGTTGGTACCAGGGACGTGCGGTCAGGGCCACATCCAATGCAATATAGAAATAGGGGAAGACTTGAAGACTAATATTTATCACTATACTAAACTCTCAGAAATAAATGTGTTTTTTGTTTTATTGAAGACTACAGTAGTGTAGTCTTGTATATGTAGAAAAAACATATTTATTGAAGACTAATATTTATGGCTACGCTACTCTAAACATATTTATTGAAGACTAATATTTATAGCTACACTACTGTAAACATATTTATTGAAGACTAATATTTATAGCTACACTACTGTAAACATATTGATTGAAGAATAATATTTATAGCTACACTACTGTAAACATAATTATTGAAGACTAATATTTATAGCTACGCTACTGTAAACATATTTATTGAAGACTAATATTTATAGCTACACTACTGTAAACATATTTATTGAAGACTTATATTTATAGCTACACTACTGTAAACATATTTATTGAAGACATATTTATAGCTACACTACTGTAAACATATTTATTGAAGACTAATATTTATAGCTACGCTACGCTAAACATATATTTGTTTGAAGACTAATATTTATAGCTATACTACTGTAAACATATTTATTGAAGACTAACATTTATAGCTATACTACTGTAAACATATTTATCGACGACTAATATTTATAGCTACACTACTGTAAACATATTTATTGAAGACGTATTAATAGCTACACTACTGTAAACATTTATTGAAGACTAATATTTATAGCTACGCTACTGTAAACATATTGTTTGAAGACTAATATTTAACGCTATACTACTGTAAACATATTTATTGAAGACTAATATTTATAGCTAAGCTACTGTAAACATTGAAGACTAATATTTATAGCTACACTAATGTAAACATATTAATTGAAGACTAATATTTTTAGCTAAGCTACTGTAAACATTGATTGAAGACTAATATTTGTAGCTACACCACTGTAAACATATTTATTGAAGACTTATATTTATAGCTATACTACTGTAAATATATTTATTGAAGACTAGTGAAGTTTATGCCTATTGGTTTTTATTTTGGTTCCAGCTGATTGGTATGTCTAGTTTTGCACCAGAGTGTCTGCACACCTGATGGCTGTGTTTAACCAATTGGCTTGTGTGTATTCATTTGACAGCCTTTGCTTTAAAATTGCAAGAAAATTCCATTATGAAAAATTTCTGTCAAAAGCATCCAAGTGCGTTTAGTGATTTGCAAATCACTGTATATAATGTTTTGCAACAAGTGTGAAGCTGACAATGTACTTACAGTCAGGGGTGCCGCTAAGGGGGGGAAAGTTAGGACGATTCTAAGGGCCCATGCACTCTAGGGGCCCCCAGAGATCTGCTTTAGAATTGAGAACAATACTATAATGTAATATAAATTATGAATGTATCTCTAAATTACAAGTAAAACCATTTTTTAGAAATAAAAATGTGGCTTATATCTGCCTCTCGTGTCTGTCACTGTCAAATTGCACCCCCCCCCCCCCCCCCCTTCACTGTATGGTTCAGTCCGTCAGTAGCGGGAAAAGAGTTGAAGCTTTTGAGTGCGATCGTCAGGTAAAGTGTCAAAGCAGCAATGTCCTCGAGGTTAACAAAGACTAAATCCGGTCATCAAAAATGAAAAGAGAGGTTTTAAAAAGCAGAAAGAGAGAAAAAAGGACAGCAGTTGCTTTTTGTTTTTTGAAAAGAAAGGTAACGTTATGTTTATTCACAGAGCATGGAGCTTTCTTTTAAAAGCTTAATTTACTTTGCTAATGATGAGCTCTATATGTCGACCTCATACATAGATGCATATTCGCCCTTACCCTCTCTTCCCTCCGAAGTTCCCCAAACTCATCTCACAGTTAAAGAGCCCCTATTATGGGTTTTTGAAAATGACCTTCCATGTAGTGTGTAACACAGCTCTTAGTGAAGTGAAATATCCAGCTAAAGCTTAAATCTGAAAGTGGACAGTTTTTAAAACTATTGATTCATCTATAAAAGAGTCGACTCATAGTGGTTTAAATGAATCATCTTCATAACGAATCTTCAGCTGTTTCGGCGTGACGTCGTCGCGAAACATAATGATTGCGCGTGCAGACATGGCAAAATTCAAACCTGCGGCTCCGCCCACTAACAGAGCAGCAAGACACTCATGAAGACGCTGTGTTTACCTGGATATTATTGGAAGTGTGAGGGAAAGGAGTCGTTCAGAAATCTGCACACTTAGTTTCTGCCTCCATCTTGTAATGGACAGACGACACCAGGGGTGCAGGCAAAATAAGGACAAATTATTAGGTATACCGGCTGGCTGCTGAACGCTGGAAAAGGCTTGCGAATGGAGAGCGGGAGCCCGCGGAGATAGCTTGTCAGAGGACAGAGGATGCTACAACCTCCCGGCTGAGGATGTGATCGTTTAGAAAAGCAGAATACAGGTAAGCACTTAGAACATATAGCTGTTCACGGACGAGGTGCCACAGCAATGATTGCAAATAGAAATGATCTACATGTTTTGTTACTAGTAACCGCGTGTACTGTATCAGGTTAACTCTTTATATTCTCATATCGCGTCTAATGCAACGTTGTAAACGCGACACGTGCTGCTTTGTTTACAGATTTAAATGCTTTCTTGAGCTCGTTCCACTGCCGTTTGTCGTTGCTATGGCCACCGTTAGCTGATTCTGCACACGTGCAGCGGTCAAGGTTCAGAATAGTTCAGCTTTTGCTGCTGCGTGGATTAAAACTGAATGTGTGTCATACTTAACATAAGCAACAAGCTTGTGTTTAACTGCACTGCTTTCGGCACTGAGGTGTCTGAATAACACTGTTGAGAACCGGGTACTGTTTACTGTGGTGTTAGTAAGTTTACTTTGAAGCGTGTTTCGGGCGTCCGCTGCGATCGGATCCTATACCAATGTTGGCGACCCGGGGGCTTGATAAACCATGCTGGGCATTTTACTGTCTCGCGCTGAACGCTGTCGACCAATCGCAACAGGCTGTCATCAGTCCAATCAGCGCAGATTAGCTTCGCGCTAAGCAGGGGTTTGGAAACAAATGAATCGCTGAATGATTCATATGGGAGTCGCTGGGATAATTAGGTAAAAATAAATGCATTTTATAAGACCATGAACGTGTTTTTTGACCTTGCATACATATCAGTATGTTGTTAGAGACCCATAAAACCGAAATATGACCCTTTTCAATGTGTAATAGGGGCTCTTTAAAGCAGCAGGTAACAAGTATTTCACTGAGATCCTGCATTTAAAAATAGCATATGCATTGCAGTCTGCGTTTAAGTATTAATTTCACTATGATATTAACTTAATTGTTGACGTGGCCACTATTAAAGGGCACCTATTTCACCCCTTTTTTAAGATGTTATATTAATATTATGGTTCTTCTGAGTGTGCCAGTTTAGGTTCAGTTGTAAACACAATTCAGATTATTTTATTATAATGTGTTAAAAAGTGTCATTTTGGGAGCGTGTACACAGTTTGTTGTTTTAGGGGCGTGTTGCTTCACATGAAAATTAGTTTCGACTTCCTGCCCAACTTAACAAAGGGGCGGATCCAAGAGCTCCACCGCCTTGTGTATGGCTACAGACAGGCAGATTGAGAGCAGCAACATGAGTGAGAGGATCAGCATTCAACTGTACATGTACGACTCGGACACAGACCAAGCAGAGAGTACAAAATCATTTGTGTCTTTGTATAGTTTTACAGCCAACTGTGCTAGTTTAAAGCTCCGAGCTTGTAACCCATACAAAGACTAATAACCAAGCACACTGAATTAACTTTGACTGAAGGGCATCACACACCTGATGCACTGCGACACGGCACGCGCATGACAGTGGAAAGTATCGCACACTTGCTGCGCCGGTGTGTGTCACCTGATAGAAACTTATGTTTAGAATTCAGAAATGCATGCCGCTGCGTGGCGCGACACTGCTTGTTTCCGAGCGGCGCTTCTGGATGCACCGCTCAGAGCCACGACTCGGCACACCAGACGTGCACATTCGCATGCTATTCAAAATGAAACTATTTAGATAATGCTCTGTGGCGCGGCAGAAATATGAAGTGTCCTGAGCAGGGCCAGCGCGTCCATATAGGCGACCTAGGCTGCAGAATAGTGAGCGAACGTGAGGCAATGTGCTCGCACTTTCCAGCTGCACCTAGTTAAGATGACAGGGAGCTTCTGTGACTGCGGGAAATGCAAACGGCTGTAGTTTATGGAAGACACAATGAAAAGTAAACATGTATGCAAACCCACCAAAACTCACAAACACTGGCGGCGAGGAGAGCGATAACTTGGTGAATGTTGAGCCCAATGAGCCTTACATCTAAAAAAAGAGCAAGGGTGTTTCTTTGGAGACATCGCTTTGACTCACGCTGAAAACAAACTGAGCATATGGTAATGCACACCAATATTGGTGGGCGGGGGACCGCACTCCTACGTCAAGTTGCGGTCAATCTCAAAACAGCTCCAATTGGTCCACCGTTTTTATGTTGTTAAATTGAAAAAAAAAGGACTGGGTGTGTTTATATCACCCCAATTTGACGGTCTATAAACTATACCTACACATATGTCTGTCCAAACAGCTTGAAAAGTAAATTTTTTACCATAGGTGCCCTTTAAATGACTGCTATTTTTTCACAATGTTGATTATGTAGAATGATAATAGGTATAACAGCAAAGCAAACATAAAACTCAAAGACAAAACTTTAGCTGTGATTTTAAAGGCAGACGGTGATTTATCAAGCTAGGTTTCCTTGAAAGATAATGATCTATTTAATTTTTTTTGCTCAGTGGACCCTTTCTAGTACTATAACTGATTAGTCAAACTCACACCATATCAGCAGAATAGTATAAAACAACATCTCAATGTCCATGCAGACAGGTTTTCAATTAATTATGTATTTTTTTTAAATATGTCATAGCCAGGATGCTCCTCAAGCCAGTCTTTTGAGCTTAGATTGTTAAAGTAGAGCCCATAGTGAATGGCGTATTTTAAATGTAATAAATCTGCAGAATTCTGTCTGTATTACTTTGCTGCATGTACAGACACACACACACGCACACGCACACGCACAAGCACACGCACACACACACACACACACACACACACACACACACACACACACACACACACACACATACACACATAGATATTAGCCCCCCTTTAATTTTTTTTTCTTTTTTAAATATGTCCCAAATGATGTTTAACAGAGCAAATTTTCACAGTATGTCTGATAATATTTTTTTCTTCTGGAGAAAGTCTTATTTGTTTTATTTCGGCTAGAATAAAAGCAGTTTTTAATTTTTTTAAAAACATTTTAAGGTCAATATTATTAGCCCCTTAAAGCTATTTTTTCTATAGTCTACAGAACAAACCATCGTTATACAATAACTTGCCTAATTACCCTAACCTGCCTAATTAACCTAGTTAAGTCTTTAAAATGTCACTTTAAGCTGTGTAGAAGTGTCTTAAAAAATATCTAGTAAAATATTATTTACTGTCATCATGGCAAAGATAAAATAAATTAGTTATTAGAGATGAGTTATTAGAAAGATTACAACACCAGAAAGACAAAAGAACATTTCTTATTTATGGGTCTCATTGTAATATAATTTTGTGTCTTATTGATTTTTGTCACAGTTCCAGTATATTGCACATTGTATGAGACACTATTGCAGTACAGTTATTTAAATAGTTACACATTGGTGTTTTGTGTGTTTAAAAAATGTAAAAATTTCAGTGAATATTTGATTACTGTTCCTTTTTTTTGTACTACATTTACATTTGAACAATAAATCATCTGCTAGCTACAGCCATGGTCATTCTCTTACTAAAAACTGATAAGTAGTGGACAAAATTAATAATAAAATGCATAGGTCAGGATAACTACATTGCAGACAAAGAGTTTGGATAGCTAGCTTGGTAGTAGGGGGCCCATCCTCATATTTTT
>CAIGQZ010032901.1:1032510-1050054 GCA_903798205.1 Danio tinwini | reverse complement strand
AGGAAATATTTAAAAAAGAAAAGTCAGAATTATTAGCCCCTCTTTTAATTTTTTTTATCTTTTTAAAATATTTCCCAAATGATGTTTAACAGAGCAAGGACATTTTCACAGTATGTCTGATAATATTTTTTAAAAACCATTTTAAGATCAAAATTATTAGCCCCCTTAAGCTATATATTTTTGATAATCTACAGAACAAACCATTGTTATACAATAACTTGCCTAATTACCCTAACCTGCCTAGTTAGCCTAATTAACCTAGTTAAGCCTTTAAATGTCACTTTAAGCTGTATAAAAGTGTCTTGAAAAATATCTAGTCAAATATTATTTACTGTCATCATGACAAAGATAAAATAAATCAGTTGTTAGAAATTGTTAGAATTGTTAGAAATTTTTAAAAGTATTATATAACCATATTTCATGAACGGATACAATGTTCAGTTCACAAAAAAAGTAGCTTAATGCATAAAAACGTCATGCAATGCACTAATGTGTTCATGTGTGTTTACAATTAGCAAACAGATTTTCACTACATTAGTAACTACACAGTTACATTTAAACAAAAGAAGATGCAGCATAACCTCAAATACTCTTAGTTCATCTTGGACTTGCACCCAGATGCTACTATCCTCCACAATGGTGAAACAAAAACCGTTTTACAGTATTTTGCTGTTTTTCTCTTGATGTTATGGTAAAATACTGGCAGCTGTGATTGCCAGTAATCTACTGTTTTTAACATTTTACAGTCGTAAATTCAATCTACAGAATATTTCTTTTAAAAATACATTCCACAGTCTGTATTTTTTATCAAACACATTTAACCCCTTAAATCCCAAAGCAAAATCCTCACTAGTGTCCTCACTTCAGATGGTTGAACAGTCAGACAGTGATGAAGTTAATTAAATAATTAAGTGTCTAATTAAAGGAGGATTGAGAATTATTGATGAACAACTGTTAACAAGCAGAATCACTGAAGAAAATAAAACACAAAAAACACAGCCAAAACCAAAGATGAAATCAACTGAGAATAAAAATCTAAATAAAATAATAATCAAAATAAAACAAATTACACAATAAAAATGTCATTTCTCAAGATCTCAGCAGAAATCATTAAATAACTCCACAAACATCAGGAGCTTCACTTATTATTGACCTTTGACTTTATTTCTGTTACATGAACAAAAGCTCTTAATGAAATTTCTGTTGTTCATTTGAAGTCATCATGATGGAAGAAAGAGTCTGCTTTAGTTGGGCTCTTCAACTATTTGTTCTGACACTAGTTTTTATTTAAGCTGCTATAATTAATTGTGTTAATCACAAATTTTGTATAGCATGGAAAGCCAAAAGAACAAAACAATAGTGAGTCTGATAAGATTAACTATGATATCCAAACCACCATCACCTGCTTGTGCACTCATTGAATATCTTGTTAATTATAAGTGAGAAATGAATACCATATGTAAACGAAACCACTTGACCTACAGCAGCCAATGACTGTTCAACAGGTTTAAATACACCATTCACAATGAGAATGTTTGATCTATGGCTCAACTTAAAAACACACAGACATCAACAATTAGTCTTTGAACCTCAACAATGGTGACAAACCAAAAATAAAAATCAGCCCAGAACAATACAAAACAATCTACTCAAATATTACCTCCCCAAAACAACATAAAATAAAGAAAAAGAAAGAGATTGTAAGAACTTTAAGCTGCATTAAGCTGCATATTTATGCAGCAATGCATGCTGGGAGTTTTGTACTATGCTGGCATCCAGCATGCATTGCAGCATGATTAAATTAAGCAGCTTTTTTTTTAGCAACCATGGTTGAGGTTCATATCCTGATTCTTGATGTATGTGTGACATAACGTGCAGGTGGAGATCTCAAGGTTTTGTGCATGAAACTATTTAAATCTTAATATCTTATTAATTCCTTGATAATTGTTTGTTGAATCTCCATCGGAAGCTGTAATATATCCCAAACAATATCAATTAAACTATTTTCTATGGCTTGGCTTATAAAATACCAGAAATTATATCTGTGAGGATTAAGTTTACACAGTATAGTTTCTCATTGCCTTTCTTGCTATAACTGAACTGATGAGAAACACAGTTATAACAGCCAGAGAAACATTAAGATAGAAGAGAAAAGGTTCAAGAGCTCAACTAAAGCAGCGTCTGATCTCCATCATGGTGAGGTCAAATGAAATATTTTCAATAAAAAATATAAACCTCTGTTAATTATTAAATATTCTTGTAGATATGAGTGAATTGAAGTCAAACTGTAATCAGTGAAGCTGCTGCTGATGTTGTTATTTAATAAAGGTGTTTATTTATCGGTTTTAATGCAGTTGGTTTGGTGTGAGGCTGTGTCTGTAGTTTTATTTCTTGTTCTTTCCTTCAGTGATTGTGCTTGTTAACAGCAGGTGTTCATCAGTCTCTGAATTCACTCATTTGTGGTCATACACTAGTGGACTACACTAATTGACTAATTAGTGGACTACACTAATGGACTAGTGAATGAGGGTGTGTGGTGAGATTTCAGACACTCTGATTAGTTTTTTAAAAACAAAGATTAGATCTGTTACAGCTATTTTCCTTATTTTGTACAGAAATGAGCCATTATTCATTTAACATTTCACTGTAGACTTTTACTGTTAAAATCACGGATATTTTTTACAGTGTAATTTTCATTGTTATATATTATTAAATCATTATGGTGTTAATATCTAAAATCAGTTTTATGAGGTGCCTTTGTGCACAAAGGCATTGCCTGATTAGGTAGTCAGTCATCAAGTCAGCCAACTAAGCTTTTGGATGCAGCCAAGTCATTTATGATAGTAGGTTCATTGCATTCGTAGGTTCATTGCATCTACATGCCAACTATTTCTCATTAGATTATAAGTAGGCTGTTAGGTTAAGGTTAGGGTTAGGGTTAGGGTTGGGGTTGGGGATAGGGTTAGTGTAAGTTGACATGTACTTGCAAAGCTTTTTATAGTCAGTTAAATGCAGGGCTCTGAACCGGTTCAAGGAACGGAAACAAAAAACGGAAACGAATGACATTTTGCAGAAAACGAAAAACGAAAACAAGATGAACTTTAATCGTTCTGAACAGAAACGTTTACAGTCAACCGTTTAATAACGTTATTGTATCGTTCTCTTTATTATATGAATTTGGGAGACAAAAAGCATTCATTTAAAGCACGTCTACAAATGTGACAGTGACCCATACAACGTGAAATGCCCGCAAAGCAGACGTCATAAGCGAAAGTCGTTTCTGATGCAACAAGCTTTTCTTAAAGGTTATCAAGAACCTGCTCTTTCATGTACAAACAAGGCCGGCGCGTCCATAGAGGCGACCTAGGCCGGCGGCAGAGCAGTCAGGATGGCGTCCGCAGCGCGTCCCCTCCCCCCGTTTTTTTTTGGATTGAAGGCCGCATAACTTTCGGTTTGAGGGCATCATTCTCGTAGTTTGCCTAGAGCGCCAGTTGAGATTGCTCCGGCCCTGTGTACAAAGGTATTTTTCGGTTTAAATTGTTACTAAAACTTGTATTTATACTAAATTAATTATTGATTGTTGATTGTTTTTTTAGATGGGTCTCCATAAAGAAAATCCTTTTGTTAATTTTTTTTTCTTATGACAAATCATCTGATAAACTGATCTGTAATATTGAAGGATGAGTGGCAAATCATAAACATAAGCAATGATATGATATATTATCAAACCACCCAAGCATGTTCCATTCGAGAATTACAGTAATTAACAGCTTAGTCCTTATAAACAATCCATTAATAAAATACATTATTTACAAGGCTACTGAAGAATTAAGCGAATATGCAATATGATCCGCAAAATGATCACAGTGAAATGAGGTAAACGCTAGTTTTTATATAAACTATAAATGTCTGGCTGTGATGCGCTCTAATAACGTTTTGCCTTGGTGCGACTTTTTTTTTAGGTGCACTACGCATTGCATTGTATCAAAAATATCTTGTGGTATGCACTTGTTTAATAAAAATCTTTGTAATTGTAGCATTCAACATGGAATAAAGTGCCATCAAAAAAAAAAAAAAACTAAATCTCATAATCTTTTGTATTTACAAGTAAAATTAAGTTTTATACTCGGCCTATGCCTAAATCCAAAAAGCACTAAATAGTTTATATTTATAAAGTACACTAATTAAACTAAATGACTATAAATTACGCTAAATAACTAAAATAGGCTATATAATCTTATTCTCTGATTAAAACAAAAGTGATTTAGCAATGCCGCACCACTGACAACCACAGAAATCGCTGAAACCGCAGTGAGCACTGTTTCCGAAGTTATGCCTTTCTTTTTTACACTTAATTACTGTGCATTTAATGTTAAATATTTCAATAATGAATAGGCCTATAAGTGTATACTGTGTGTGTGTGTGTGTGTGTGTGTGTGTGTGTGTGTGTGTGTGTGTGTGTGTGTGTGTGTGTGTGTGTGTGTGTGTGTGTGTTTCCACCAACTGTGTCTTTCATTAATAAAGGCAGCCCGAAGGTAAAACGACCAAAATGTAACAAGATGATTTAAAATGATTGGAAGGGAAATAAATATATATTTCAAATCCCCATACATAACAGAAAAATAAACAATGATAATGCAGCAATAGTAGTGTATTTGTATAACAGTGGCAGAAATATATTTTGTGACAGGCCAAAAAGTGAGTGAGTTGTCAAAAGTGAGTGGACACTTTGACTAATAAAAATATAGCACTTAAATTATTTCATTTTTAACAATTAATGTAATTACACAGCAGTTTTATATCAAAAGTTGATAATGATAATAAATATACTACATTTTGATGGTAAAATAACCATTTCAACATTCAAACATAATATAACGAATGCATCAAGTGAAATAAAAATGAATATTAAGCAACACATTGCAGGATATAAAGCATATAAAGGACTATTATATTTAGCAAAATGCTGCTCTGTTTATCTTTGTAT
This sequence comes from Danio tinwini, assembly GCA_903798205.1. Lineage (NCBI taxonomy): Eukaryota > Metazoa > Chordata > Actinopteri > Cypriniformes > Danionidae > Danio > Danio tinwini. Next base: position 1,045,067 of record CAIGQZ010032901.1, on the reverse strand, counting down.
TTACATAATTTTATTTTTGTTATTTTTAATATTTTATTGTATTCATAATTAAAGCTATAGACAAATTCCTGCTTGACATTTTAAAAAAATATTTTGCGTAGCTACCCAGTATATATTATATCACGGAGAACAAAAAAGCAAACAAACAAACACAAAAAAATTTTACTTTTTACATGCTCATTTTATTTTTATAAAACATGTCTTTTTTTGAGTAAAATATATCGACATTTAAGAATCCATTTTTATTTTATTTATTCATTCATTCCTTTGACTTGTTTATTGGTGCACATATAGGCTATAATTTAAATCAAACAACATTACCTTGGACAGTAGCTACAGTGCCACTAAAACTTAAAAAAAAAGTAAAAAAAATGTAAAAAAGATTTGACTTTCTCCGGTGACGGGCCGACTACATTACAACACGCCGTAACCATCCTTCAGGCTATAGCCGGCATTAAATTACAAAACAAGTCGTTTGGGCTTTGAATTAAAAAGTGCAATTATTTCCTTGTTGTTTAAAAAGTCTGCAAGTTCGTCTTTCATGGATATTTTGTGAATTGTGGACATCAATGATTAAGCATGTCTTTATTCGATGCACAGCAGAAAAAAAGTCTTTCAGCAGTGCATGTTGTTGGTAAAGTTCTCTCCCGGATCAGAGCGACTCTTTGTGCTAAAATACAGCGTTGCGTGCATTAAACTTACATTCAGTTAGGCAAAGTAAAGGTCTCATTGCCTAGGATGTCAATCAAATTAATCAAGCTCTAGCCACGAATAAAATAATAGGCTATTTTATTATTTTAGGTTTTTAGACAACGGGTTAGTAATTATATTATACATTGTTAATTATATTAAAGTCAATAAAATAATAACTTTAGCAAAAAAATATGTTCGTAAGAAGGTGGTGGGCTAGTGAAATGCAGCTGTAGTGTATACTGTTTAATTATCAATTTAAATGATGTCATAAATAAATAAATAAAAAAGCGACATTAATTCCCGCCCTCTCATGGTAGGTACGCACAGTGCGTACAGCCGTAAGGCTGCAGTCACCACTGATCTGTAGGATATCTGTAAAAACGCAATCAGAGCCAATGTTGTGTATAAGTAGTGTTGCCTAAACGGCATTGCATTTTTCGTTTGATAAAAATATACGGAATGTGGGGCTGTGTGGGTCTGTGTGTTTAGCGCCTTTAAGCGTGTGTCAACTGCTGCTGGTGAATGAGAGCGCGCATAAGTGCACAAAGTATAGATATAAACAAAAGCAAGTTCATATTATAAATGTTTCTTTAACGATACTTATCGAAAATTTAATTAATTTTACCCCTCGTATAGAATTTTTAGTTGCACCATTAAGAAATCAGGGCACTAGAGCCCTGCAATACTTTGTAATAAAATATTGTTCTTAACCGGGTTTTTTTTCTAAAAAAAACGTTTTCGGAATATTTTGTTTAATACGGAACGCAAAAACAGAAACGAAAAAAAAAATAAAATTCTGCTCAGAGTGAACCGATTGGATGTTTTTTGTTTTTAAGCCCTGGTTAAATGTCTGTTGAATGTTTGTATCAACAAATATTAAGCAGACAGTCTACTAATACTCAAATGGGCCATCGAAATAGTGTTATCTAATTTATTTATTTATTTTTTTGATGTGGGAAGCTACAGATCGTATTGTTTAAAGTATCTCGACCTGCTGATTTGCCTCGTACAACTTTTTTTTCAGAGCATTGTTCTGCAGGCTCTCTTGGCCTCCCAGCCAATATTATCAAACCTCTGCAACTGAGCCAAAATGCATCCGTAAAAAAAGTCTTTAACAAGCTAGAAAGAGCACTTCACATCTTAGCTCATCATTTGCCAATTGCAGCTCGCATCAAATACACAGCAATACACAGGAAAACTATGCACCCCTTACTTACAGTATTCAACTAAAAATCTAAATTCTCTTACTATTTATTTATCTTCCACTTGTTTCAAACTGGTTTGAGTTTCTTTCTTCTGTTGAACACAAAAGAGATGTACTAAAGAAAGCTTAGCATTTGACTTCCATAATATTTTGTACCTACTGTATATATGGATGTCAGTGGCTGCCTATTTTTTATATTCTTCACAATAGAAACTCATAAATGTTTAGAGTCACTTGAGTTTGCTTAAATGGTGGGGAAAATAATATTTTTGGGGAGGAATGTCACTTTAAATGTACTACTTCAGCCTTTCAGTATGTGCCCGCCAAGGCACAAAATTCCCTTCAAGGACTTTTACATTTACTGTTCCATGCAGATTGACTTAATCACCTGAAATGCTCTGAGCATCTTAATTATAGAAAATCACCAACCTGATTTCACCAAGTAGGAGATGTTCCTGGATTAACATCTATATTGATCCTGGAACAGCATTCTAATCAGCCAATCAGATTCAAGGGATATGTTTACTGTTTATGTTAAGTTTAGGTGCATGGTTAGGTTTATACACTTCTACATGATTGTTATCGCAACACAATCTCATGGCAATTCGTAACTTTTTTATTTAGTGGCTAATTTGTATGAATTCGTACAATCTAATTTGTACCATTTAGTACAATTTGCTCATCACCCAATGACAGTTGGGTTTAGGGGCGGGGTTGGGTGCCATGCCTTCTTTTAAAATCATACATTTTCATATGACTCAACTCGTACAAATTTGTACGAATTTGCCACTAAACTGACAAAACGTAAAACACTTACATTTCCTCGTGAGATCAGGCTGGTTATCCAACTAGTATTCCCCTCTTATTTTGGGAATAATTTACAGTTATGGTTGGCAGTGGCACCTGCAGCCGTACAGCTGTACGCACTGTGCGTACCTACAATGAGAGGGCAAGAATTAATTAATTGCCGCTTTTTTATTTATTTATTTATTTATTTTTAATTACATAATTAAAATGTATTATAAAACAGTATACACAATGTTATATTGACAAAGCAAGAAAGAATGACAACAAATAAAGGTATGCATTTGTGTGTTTTAAAGTATGTGTGTACTTGCATGGTGGGAGATGGGTAAAGAAATCTTTTGTGTAAAATCTTTTTCTGCACACAAAAAAATACAATTCAGATAGCTATTGTTTAAAACATGTTCAAAATGAGTAAAAACTCTTTAAAACAGATAAACTTAACTGAGACATTTGCCAAAAGGCCTAAAACTAATGAGACAAATACTGATCCCCCACACGGAGTGGAGACTCATCAGCACCTGAGCCGGGGAAACTCGCTTTCATCAGACAGATCAGATCCAGCTGCTGCGCAGCCTCCTCGCATTGAACTGCTACCATTCAAGATGTTTTAAACAACGTTATCTGACAGACTAGCATAAATAAGCAGACATTTCTATTCTCACAATGAGTTTCTGAGTTCTCACCCTTCCAACCGAGTTTGTTCCACCGCGGTAATTTGGGAACATGTTCAGTGCTGTAGCAAATATGCATACCTGGTAAACGCCTGTCCTGCTCATTTAAATTATTTGATTAATTAATTAAATTGTAATTGATTGGGCGCAACATGGAAAACAGTTTAATATAAGCTTCTCTGAAACTGAATATTTCACTTTAACTTTATTAAGCCTAGGTTATTATTTTATTTGACAATCCAGTTCGTGATTCGACATTGTTAAATAGCGGATTTGTTTTGAATCACTTCACCTCAAATATTATTTGTTCTTTATCTAGAGGATAACTGGCCAACAAAAATATTTAAACAATGAGACAAACTATATACAAAATTCGTTTAAAAAAAATTTTTCCAAGAAAAATATGCAAATTAGTTAAATTATTGCTTGCGTCTGTCTAACAAAAAACTACTCAAATGTGTGGGTGGATGATTTTCGGTCAGTGGAAATTAAGGATTTAATTAATGCTTCACTAATTGTATTGTATCACATATATCGTATCTTCTTTCATATATTTGTACATTTTTTAGTATGTCATAATTTTAAAGATTACATATTGAGCGTCTGATTTTTCCTTGGTGCTGATGTGCTTTTATTACATTTAGATTTCAACGAAATATTAAAATTAATAAGAAAACGAATTATGTCATAACGAATGCCCTTAAATAATGTAGCCTTTGACAGTAAGCATCAGTGTTTCTTGACATGATTGGGGGAAGGGGGCGGGGTGGTGCTGGATTTGTGCATACCTTGGAATAAAATTCTGCAGGGGCCCCTGTTGGTAATTTACATGTTAATTCAGGATCACATTCTTGGTAAAATCATGACTTGCATAGAAGATGGTGCAAAAGATGTCTTTTTAATAAACACTTGACTCTTTCAATACCAACTCTGATTGTTGCATTTTGCCTTCTTATTAGTTTCTTATACGGTTCTCTTGAATATTCTTCTTCATTAAAATTTAAAACTGTATTTTTTTCCTAACATAATCTTTGGGGTGTACTAATTTTTGCTTTATTACTGTATTAGTTTCAGTTTCGGCTTTGGTACTGACTAATTTAATGCAAATCCAAACAACCAAATTTGCACAAGCATTTTATTGTACAGCATCCCATACAAAGTACTAATTTAAAAGAGAGATCTTTAAGGGTGTAGTCATTTATGTTGGGCACTATATAAATCTATATGTGTTGTACAATTCACCAATGTATAATACCTGAATTTCTGACCACATATGCTGAAGATGCTATTTAACGGGCTATTTTTAATAGAGAACCCCCTTCCCTTAAATAATAATACAAAAAAACACATTTCTACACACTAATGAATGTCAATAATATTTATCTCTCATGTAAAACGTTAGATAAAAGTTAAACTTAAGCCAGCGTGAACAGTAGCTGAGTGGGAATGGACTATTCCCTGAAGTGTATTTTGTGTCAGGTCCAGCTGTCCAGGCTCCCATGCACACCAAAGCCAGTTGTCAACTGTGAAAAAAATACTCTCAGGCTTGATAAAAAGCTAGTGGAGCCATAAAGCCGAACGTGACATTGACTGACTACAACTGGCAGGCCACTTTCAGATCAAGGTGTCAGTAAATAAATGTCTTCTCCCTTTTAAAGGATTACAGAGTTCTTCGAACTGACAGTGGGTGTTAAAGTACTGTACGAGATTTCATATAAATGGCACTGAGTAGTTCCAGAGTCTGATTTGAAGGTCCAGAACCGCTGCAGTTTTCTATGAAAATCCATCATCAGGTCTGAGCCATTACGGATATTATGCTCAGTTCTAAAAGAAGAGTTTTTGAACTGAATGAATGCTTCTTCCAAAGTTCCAAGGGGATCAATGTATCGCATTGCTTTGGGCCTTTGAGTCTTTCACAAGAACAGACTGATTAATCTAGTGTTCTTTGAAAAAAGGCTCTCTCGATTCAATGGAAAGCATGTTGCAGCCAGATAATTGATATAAATAGATGGTACTAGTGAAGACATTAACATTGCCTTTGTGTTCTGCTTTTCTCCATATAAGACATGCAGTAAAAGTGCGACCTGAAAAATAAGGTCAGGGCTTTCAATGGAAGTAAACTTTGTTTTGCTTTCATACATTTGCATTAAATAAATTGTTAACCTGCTGGATGTACAACTAAGTGCATTAGAGTATTAGGTTGTGAAAGCTCATTTGAATTTCTTTCAAGTCAGTTTTAAATCAGCACAGCGGCAGGATAATTGAATTTGTCATACATACATTTACCCTTTGATTCTAGCCATTTGCAGTCTTTTTGACTTTCTAAAATCCGATCTCAGTCATTGTATGGCTTCATAGCAAAGGAATCACATTTGACTTTTAAGTTCCCCTCTTATGCTATTTCAAAGTTCAAATTTTAGTTTAAAGGTCTCCTGTAATTGGTTTTCTGTACAAGTTAAATCACTTTTTTATAACATAAACTGCAGCATCTGCCTAGTGGTCTGCGTGGGACACATTTTTTAGGCCCACTCCCACAAGGTTATAATCCACACAAGACCGCACCCACTGTATATTCAGCCTTTGTTCACACAATGCTTAGAATAATTTTCTACCCGAACTGACTGTTCCCGCTAAATTTAGATCTGGTTTACAAAATCTCACGTTTAAATTGGGTATCAATTTAAAAGAGTATAAAAAGAGATAAATAACAGATAAAACTGTAGGCTGTGCAAAGATTGTAGGCCAATCTTTTTAGATTAGATTGTGACTGCTAAAGGGTAAAACTTTGAGGTATTATCACATTTGCGTCTATGACACATGAAAAAGACTCCAATACATCAGACTTGCCTGATGTGGGTTTCCTAACAGTAAACTGACAATTTTCTAATGCAAGCTAAAGGACAGCGCATCTTCACTTTGTTCTCTCATTCAATTCAGTTGAATTCATCTTTATTTCTATAGCACTTTTACAATGTAGATCGTGTCAAAGCAGCTTACCATAGAAGATTATACTGTAGTAATTCAATTCACTGTGGCTTAATTTTCTCTGCTAAAAGCTCAAACACTGAAGAGCAAATCCCTCGATGTGCAGCTCCACAAGACCCGAACCATGCAAGCCAGTGGCGACAGCGGCAAGGAAAAAACTTCACTAATTGACGAAAGTGAAGGAAAAAACCTTGAGAAAAACCAGGCTCAGTTGGGCACGACCATTTCTTCTATGGCCAAACTTCTTGTGCAGAGCTGCGGTATAAGCGCCAGAGGCTGGACAAAGCTGGACGTCCATCGTGGAAAAGCTGCAGGTGGTTGAGGTTACTGGCTGGTGTACAGGCTGGCCCTTCAGAATAAATGCGAAGACTCGTCTGTCATTGGGGCCTTACAGGAATCAGTCTCATGCTCTCCACTCGTCCATGACCACCACAGCAGCTGCTCAGGATACAGCCTGGTCCAGGATTATGGAAACCTCAGGAATAATAAAAAAGACTAACATAAGAGTAGATGCTGTTCAAATTATAATGTTTTATGGCAAGTGTTCCTGGCTCCAGTTGCTTTAAATAATGCAGACTAAAGGCTCGTGTACACGAGACTTTTTTTTGCTCGCTCAAGCGCAACACTGTCAATGCAACAGTGAGATGTGTCTTTAATCCAGTTTTAAACTGACAGAGTGTGTCTGCTTTCCGAACTGTGCTAGGAAGGCTGTTCCAGAGTTTAGGTGCCAGATATAGTATCTGAGTTGTTGTATCTCATGTTGGTAAAGCCTGCTCTAATGACCACTACACAGTTGATGTGCGCACAGACAAAAAATTTGGATTGTTGGGGGCTGAGTGCTGGATCAGTGGTGAGGTGTCTGAATAACACTGTTGAAAACCGGGTTAGTAACTGTACTGTGGTGTTAGTAACTGTGCTATGGAGCGGGTTTCGGGTGGCCGCTGCGATCGGATACTATACCAAATTATACCAAACAAAAAAGCTGGTGGGGGGGAGGGGGTGAAATTACAGGAGTTTTCCGGGAGAAATAACTAAACGGGAGGGTGGCGGGAGATGGGTCTGAAATACAGGAGACTCCCGGAGAAAAAAAACTGTGTGTTTTTAACTAGTGTTGGCAGCTATGCACTATATTGTTAGCCCGCCCGCTCCAGTTCAATTTACACCAGAGTTACCGACCGCTACCGTGTTTTATTCGGAAATTCATTCTCATAGAGCTCTACATCAGTGTTCTCTTTGTGTGTCTGTAACAGTTCATGCATAGCATCTACATGCCAACTATTTCTCATTAGATTATAAGTAGACTGTTAGGTTAGGGTTAGGGTTGGTGTTAGGGTTAGTGTAAGTTGACATGTACTTGCAAAGTTTCTTATAATCAGTTATATGTCTGTTGAAGGAGCACTATCAACAGATATTAAGCAGACAGTCTACTAATACTCAAATGGACCACTAAAATAAAGTGTTACCATTAGTTTAAGAATCTGGTTCCTTTAAAGCCTTTTCTTTCAAAAAATCTACTCTGCTTTGATTGGCCAGATTGCCAATCTGTTGTGATTGGTCAACTGCTGTGATTGGTTGTAAACTCTGGTGTCATTTTTACTGTCAATTTGAGCATGATTCCTTATCATATGGAAGTTCGAGAAAATGCTTCTGCTGTCACAGCACAGGAAACAGCATCTTCTTGACATTTGTATGAAAAAAAGTTGGATGAAAATTGCATAGGCAGAATGGTCACAAGATTTCTGTTTTGGCACCGCACTCTAAGTGGCTCAGATTGTCCAAACAGATGGTTAAAAAACAGAGATTTGAAGAGAAATGACTAAGGGTGCACTTACACTATGCTATCCGAACCGTGGCAAAGTTTTTCAGAATATCTTGTTTTGTTTTTAACAGAAGAAATAAATCAGCTTAGAAGCACTTGAGTGTATTTTTGGATGAACTATTCCTTAAATGGGAACAATATTGCACACTTTTTGTATTGAATCTACACAATGTATTGTGTAATGGAACAAAAATTACAACATAAAATGTCTTTAAAGCTTTGCTTGAGCAATTCCTCTGTTCAAACTCCTCACTCCAGCAGCATATCTGGCAACCTGATGCAGTTTAGACAGTAAAAAATAATTGAATGGCAACATTGCTCCACTACAATCTTTAAGCATTGTTTCCTCTTGTTTTCTTGAGAGCCAATAAGCAGAATACCACAATGCAAGGCAAATGTTGGCCAGACATCAGCTTTTAATGCCTTAAGGAACCTTAAATAATTTTAGCAATGCCAACTGAAAGTCATAAAAAAGAAGTCCTGGCAAGATAGAATGAAATTAAAATAAGGTTTTATCAAAGGCCAGATAATACATTCACTAAACAAACTTTACCACATTGTAACAGATCATTTTAGAGATGAATTTGTCTCACGGCACGTTCTCTGGAAATAATTATCTTCTACTCTGTAGCCTGGCCAAAGAATGTGTCTTTTGTTTCAAATGTTGGCAAGCCAACAGCCGAGTTCATCTTACACATTATGAATAGGTGTCAAACCAGACTCATGAAAAATATGTGCCTGTGGTGACATTTTTGCAAAAAATGATGTTTTGCTTCTTGCATATTTTAGAGCAGTTTGGTTCAGTAAATGATGCTGAAAATTTTATTTTTCTCTAAAACACATAAAGTTGACTGGTAATGTCATAAGGTGCCATATAATGGAAATTTGGATATTCCATAGGCATATCTGAATAATAAGTGTTCAGTACATGGAAATCAAAATGGAGTCTCAAACACATTTTCATCCCATTAGTGTAAAACTCTACAAAAACTCTACAAAAGCAGGCACAATCACAATACATATAGATATACAGATTATACATACATATGTTTAACAGAGCAAGGCAATTTTTTCACAATATTTTCTATTTTATTTTTCTTCTGGAGAAAGTCTTATTTCTTTTAGGATGCAATATATATATATATATGGCTGGAGCTGGTGCATTGTTTTTGTTGAAACACACAGGAAGTTCCCTGAAAATGTACCCCTATATACATTCCTGGAGACAGCAAAATACGTCCCAGGAGCAAAATTTATTTGCAGTTTTTGTTTTTGCGAATCTACCAGAGGCCACTGTGTACACTTGTTGAGATCTCAAATTTCTCTCGTGAGTGCCATTTGCCCCTGCTGTTCTCACGTAAACCCACCAGAGGCCACTGTCGACTGACTGATTGAATGACTGACCCACCCTCCACCTTCTCTAAACCCAGCCAATTGTATTGATTGACCCGCCCACCCACATCCCTAAACCCAACCAACAATTTTCAAAAGCAATCCAGAAAAAGAAAAGTCCTCATCTGATTTTTACCACATTTTCAGATTTGACTACATTCTCACCCTGTTATTTACTTGCTTTTTTTTCTGTTATTGTCTTACCTGCTTTCAGAAACAATTCAATTACAGATATTTCTTAAAATGTAAATTTCTGGTAATTTTTTGTAATTTAATGTCTGTTATTTTATGGTAAATTTCTGTAATTTAATGGTCGTTATTTTACGTTTTTTCCAGGTGCCAGAAAAAAAAATGGTAAGCGGTCAGGAAAGGCATAATACCACCCCATAGCGTCCATTTTAAAAATTAAATGCAGCCATACATATTCTGGCTACATAATTCACAATCTCCAGAAATGTATATAGGGCTACGTTTTCAGAATGAGCCTATGTTGAAAGTTCCAGTCAGTTTTGATCACAGTTCAAAATAAATGCACTTCTCCCAATGATGTGTAGTTACCATAGCAGTGCTGCACAGGAAACCAATAAGGACTGTTAATGGCAGATGGGAAATCCAGATTTTCAAGCGATAATATAGTTATTTTAAAGTCAAATTGGCAGTTTATGTATAAGGATAGCGCATCTTTAAAAATTTCGACTCTCCAGGCAGTAAGCGGCAACTCCAAGAACAGCTCCATATATGTAACACTTTAGTATAATGATTCATTAGTTAATATTAGTTAATATATTTACTACCATTAACTAAATATGAATAATCTTGTACAACTTTTATTAATCATAGTTTAACATTACCTAATGCATTATTAAAACAGAAAGTTGTGCTTGTTAACATTAGTTAATTCATTGTGAGTTAATATGAACTAACGTGAACTAATGCTATTTAACTTCAATAACATTAACTAACATTAACAACGATGATGAAATACCATAATAAATGTATTAGTCTGTTCATGTTAGTAAATACATTAACTATCATTAACTACTGGACAATTATTTCAAAGTGTCACCAGATTTTGTTTTTACCAATTGATTACAGAACAAATCACTGTTGTCCAATGACTTCCCTAATGAACCTAACTTGTCCAGTTAACCATTTTAACAGAGTTACACCTTTAAATCACACTTTAAGCTGAATTATAGTATCTTGCTACATAAAGAAAATAAATGAGTTATTACAAATTAGTTATTAAAACTGTTACATTTAAAAATATATATTAAACACATCTCTGTTAAATAGCTTTTGAGAAATGCTTAAAAAGGATACAATTTTCAGAGGAGGACAAATGATTTTGTGTCGTCAGCTGTAGACTACATTATGTATATTTTACAGGATAGACTAAGAAATGTGTACAAGAGTTTGCATGCCTGTCTGTAATAGAACAGAATTTTCACCCTAACCATTTTCATACTGCTTTATGTGTGTGCTTGTGTGTGTGTGCATGCATGTGTGTGTGTGGGTTTTTTAAGGCCAACAGGCCAAACCACTAGGAGTCCTGGAACTAAGGTCATGTCTGATTAATGTGCATTCATAAATGAGTTTGGTTGGTCCAAATGAGCATGTATTAGCATGATTAGTAAAAATGAGGATAAACACTGCATGTTGTGTATGGAATGGCTAGAGGAGGGCATCAGGGCTTTTTACTCTAATTATCATATTTTCACAGCACTGCACATCTAAATGATTTCTCGGTTTCTTCATACTATATGAGCCCCAACACAACCTGCCATACAATCTGAGGGAAACAATTAGTTAAACTAAAGACTTTCAGTGTGCTGATATTAATAAAGCCTTGCATTGGTACAAGCATGAAGAGCTGTTTGTAGATGGATGGTTTCATTTATTAGATTTCACAACTCTTTTGGAGAAGAGGAGGTGTGTGGGCAGGGTGAAGCATAATCATAAATCATAACCAGAATTGCTGCTTGTTTTTTTTTATGAGGACACTGAGAAAACATTCATCTGTTGGCATTAATACGAGTTGAGAAAAAGCATATCAAAAAATCAAAAATGAATGGTATGCACCTTATTTGTGTGGTTCAATACAAAATAAACTAACAAATTAGGGCTGCATAATATTGGAAAAATCTGATATTGCAATATTTATATTTTCTGTAAAAAACATTGTGATATGAATATTGTTTCACAAGATAGTTTGAATACTCTACTAATAATCTAATAATAACCACAAGAGAAAAAAATGCTTTTCTTTCTTTGTTTCCAGTCCAAATATCAAAAAATATTTAAAAATATTACTTATATCACTGCTCTTCCTCACCAACCACCTCTTACCAATCCCACGAACAATCACCAGCATATTAATCACCTGCACCTGTACCATCATCCGGACACTATAAGAACCAATCATCTGGACACCATAAGAACCCACCTCATTCTCTCATTCATCAGCCGGTATTGATGTCGGATGATTCTCTTCTCCTGCACTCCTTCTTCTACTCTTTTTCTTCCATGAATGTCTCCCTATTGCCTTCGGATCCCCAAGCAACTGAATAAGGGAAGCAACTGAATAAGGGAATAATCATCAGATGTTTACCTTGTGAACTGTTGATTAAAGCGCTAATATCCAGAACACCACTCTCCTGCATCCTCACTTTGATTCAGTGACTGTTTTAAATAAAACCCTTAAAAGATAACATTCCTTGTGTGCCAGGGTGACAATTAGTCTCCTCACCTTTTGGATCAATACATTTAAAAGCGTCCCTACTTTCAGGTTTAAATGGCAAATTAGATTTTCCTCCTCCTGTTTTTTTTTTTTTTTTTTTTTTTATTGTTCTACAGTCTTTCAATATATATTGTTAAATAGGTATGTATGCACTTGTGTACGAGTGTGTATCTATATGTATGTACATGCATGTTTATGTGCATTTAATTTGTGTGTGTGTGTGTGTGTGTGTGTGTGTGTGTGTGT
>CAIGQZ010032901.1:995795-1016875 GCA_903798205.1 Danio tinwini | reverse complement strand
TGACGTGATGAATGTGAATTGCATATATGACATACAAGTTCATATTTGGATTTCACGTTAATAAAATAACTCACATGCCAAAATATCGCAGACCTCAACTGGTTTCCAATCATTGTAATTACAAATACGTACCAATATTATTAAATATATAAGCTATAATTATATATACACTATGTGTTAACATGGCGTTATGACCACACACAATTTTATACATATATAAAAATTTTTGTCAAAATATGTAGAATTGTAGGATGTTAATAGGTAATATGGCTATCGGTTAAAGTCTTTATCTTGACATGTTGAGCAACAGACCAGGATGGAAACAAACTGGAGACTTGTCTTATATATAATAATGCTTATATATATTGATTACAGTGGCGAGGGGGCGTGGCCGAGAGCTGTGGGAGCGAAGCGAGGCCCGCCACAGATGAGAAACAGCTGTGGCGCGCACCTGCCTCCAATCCCATGGAAGGAGCTCTGGACTATAAGAGGAGGAACAGAGGAGAGAGAGAGAGGACCGGCCCGGACATATTGTTTTACTTTTGCTTTCAGTTTGTTTTGGTTTAGATGGCAGTCTCTGTGAGGAGCTGCCACCCCTTTTATTAATAAATATTTTAAAACTTCGTTGGTTCTCCGCCTCCTTCTTCCCAACGGCCAAGTGGCCGTAAACTTCATTACAATTACCTTGAATAAACCTTGTAAAAAAAGATCTGTCTTCCTTGTCTACCAGCGTGACAGAATACCGACCCCTACAACAACATGGAAGCTAGCGCTACGCTACCCGAAAGTGATGTCGATCCCTCCGCTGGTATGGTACATACTATGCGTCAGACGTTGCCTTACGCACCCATGAGCGCTAGCTCCAACCTAGTGGTAACACAGAGTACTCCACTGGCTTGACCAATGAGTTATTCTGGCTAACCGAGCACCTGTAATGGGTTCCTTCTTCAATGCTCATTGTATATCGAAGCCAATACTGTGCAATTTCCTAACAAACTTTCAAAAGTTGCATTTATTATTTCCCATCTCTCAGGTCGAGCCTTGCAATGGGCAGATGCTTTGTGGAGTACTCGCAGCCCTGTGTTATCCACCACCCACTCCTTTGTTGCCCACTTTAAGGAGGTATTTTCAGTTCCACTTACCCCTTTGTCAGTGCATGACAAACTCATGAACCTGACCCAAGGAAAAATGTCTATTCATGAATATCCTCTCCAGTTTCGGACACTTGCAGCCAGCAGCGGGTGGAACTCTGTGGCGCTTCTGACTGCATACCGCAAAGGATTGAAACCGTCTATACGTAAATAGATGGTCATTTACGGTGACAACGCTAATCATGAAACCTTCATCAAAAAGTCCATTAGTGTGTGTCAACACTTATCTGCCTGTTCTTCTCTGTCTGATAACCCTCCATTGCCATCCAAAAAGATAACCATCTCTGTCTTCCTTGTCTACCAGCATGATTGAATAACGGCCCCTACAACAACATGGAAACTAGCGCTATGCTACCCGGAAGTGATGCAGATCCCTTCGCTGGTATGGTCCATACTATGCATCAGATGTTGCCTTCCGCACCCATGAGCACTAGCTCCAACCTAGTGGTAACACCGAGTACTCCACTGGCTCGACCAATTAATTATTCTGGCGAACCGAGCACCTGTAATGGGTTCCTTCTTTAATGCTCATTGTATATCGAAGTCAATACTGTGCAATTTCCTAACAAACTTTCAAAAGTTGCATTTATTATTTCCCATCTCTCAGGTCGAGCCTTGCAATGGGCAGATGCTTTGTGGTGTACTTGCAGCCCTGTGTTATCCACCACCCACTTCTTTGTTGCCCACAGTGCCCAAAACTGAGGTATTTTCAGTTCCACTTACCCCTTTGTCAGTGCACGACGAAGTCATGAACCTTACCCAAGGAAAAATGTCTATTCATGAATATACTCTCCAGTTTCGAATACTTGCAACCAGCAGCGGGTGGAACTCTGTGGCGCTTCTGGCTGCATACCGCAAAGGATTGAAACCGTCTATACGTAAACAGATGGTCATTTACGGTGACAACGCTAATCTTGAAACCTTCATCAAAAAGTCTATTAGTGTGTGTCAACACATATCTGCCTGTTCTTTTCTGTCTGATAACCCTCCATTGCTGTCCAAGTCTCCCACTATTATGCAGGACCCTGAAGAGCCTATGATAACTGACTCCTACCGTCATCAGCTCTGCCTCTACTGTGGTGAATTCCCCTGATAGCCACCTGTCCCATCCGTCCACCTCGGTTCTTGGTGAGTAAAGTCATCCTCACATCCACAGTTTCCACCATACCTCATATTAAGGCAGTTAATAATACAATCTCAAACTTTCCTACATGTTCTGCTGGACTCTGGAGCCGCCGGGCACTTCATCTCCTCAAACTTCGTCTCCCAGTACAATATGCCATCCGTAAGAAATGAAGTTCAATATCACATCACTACAATCCAGAGTTCGCCGCTAGGAGATGGTAAAATTAATCGCCGTACTGGACCAGTCACCCTTCGTCTAGATCAGATCCATCAGGAAAAACTCTTTATCTTTTTATCTCTTTATAAAACTTTTTATCCTTTCCCATGCTAACGTTGATGTTATCTTGGGACAACCATGGCTAATCCAACATCAAGCTCGCATTGAATGGGAGACTGGAGTAATCCTTGAATGGGGATCCAAATGCAGAGTCAATGGTCATATTACTCCCTCTACTGGTCACTCCTCCTCATTGCCTCTTCAGAACAGAGCCGTACAAGTCACTCATCCTTCCAGCCTTCCCATTCCATCTGTGTATCATGAATTCTCAGACATCTTCAGCAAGGAATGAGCCACCCAATTACCCCCTCATCGGTTGTGGGATTGCTGCATCGACCTGTTGCCCGATGCCAAGTTACCACATGGAAGGATATATTCATTGTTCTGTCCTGAGCACGAGGCGATGTCCGATTACATCAGTGAAGCTCTCCAGCAAGGGTTCATCAGACCATCCACATCTCCTGCTACATCTAGTTTCTTCATTATTTCTAAAAAGGATGGAGGACTAAGACCATGCAAAGATTACAGAGTACTGAATGCCACCACTATCAAGTTTGCTTACCCTTTACCTCTAGTCCCAGCTGCCCTGGAAAAACTGAGAGAAGCCAAAGAGTTCAGCAAACTGGATCTTTGTAGCGCTTACAATCTCATCTGCATCCGCCAGAGGGACGAGTGGAAAACGGCCTTTGTTACACCCTCCGGCCACTATGAGTACCTCGTTATGCCCTACGGACTGGCAAATAGTCCACCCATCTTTCAAAACTTCATGAACGAGATCTTCTTCAGAGACATTCTTCATCATTTCACCATTGTCTATATTGATGATATCCTCATTTATTCCCGCAATCTAGAGGAGCATAAGGGCTATGTAAAACAAGTACTCCAACGTCTAAGAGATAATCATCTATTCCTCAAGCCTGAAAAGTGTGAGTTCCATCTAACCACTATATCCTTCCTGGGATATGTCATCACCCCATAAGGAGTGAGTATGGATCAGTGCAAAGTGGATGCTGTGTCAAAGTAGGAATACCCGGAGACCATTAAAGAACTTCAGCGTTTTCTGGGATTCGCCAACTTCTATCAGCGGTTCATTAAGAACTACAGTATCCTCTCATATCCACTCACTTCCCTGCTCAAAGGAGGTAAACGAGTACTTACATGGACCCCTGAGACGCACCGTGCCTTTAACCAGCTTAAGTCTAAGTTCACCACAGCACACATCTTACGTCATCCTAATCCAAATCTCCCGTTCATCATTGAGGTAGACGCCGCAGACACTGGAGTAGGCTCTATACTTTCCCAATGGTCTGGTGAACCCAAAGCCCTCCATCCTTGTGCGTACTATTCCAGGAAGTTAACATCAGTGGAACAAAACTATGGAATCAGTGACCGTGAGTTGTTAGCCATCAAGTTAGAGTGGCATCACTGGCTTGAAGGAGCCCAACATCCCTTCACTGTCATCACTGACCACAAAAATCTCCAGTACATACGAGATGCCAAACGCCTAAACGCTCACCAAGCTCGCTGGTCTTTCTTCTTCGCCTGGTTCTGTTTCAATATCACCTACCAACCTGGTCACAAAAATGTCAAAGCAGATGCTCTATCAAGAATGCACTCACCCGATCCTCGTAACAATTCCCCGGAATCCATTCTTCCTCCTTCGATCTTCGTGGCTCTTATTCTGTGGCAAATAGATGAAGACATTTGTTTAGCTACCTTAGAGGAACCAGCTCCCCCAGGCCTTCCTCCAGGCCTGTGCTATGTACCCACGAGATATCGCATACCACTTCTGGATAGTATGCACTCCTCCCTGTGCTCAGGACACCCGGGCAGCAGGCGAACCCTCTCGCTCCTCAAAGAAACGTATTGGTGGCCTAAAATGGCCCACGATGTCATCCAGTACGTTATACTTTGCTTGGTCTGTGCCATCACTACCACTCCACGCCATCTGCCAGAGGGAAAGTTGCTGCCATTACCCATTCCCCACCGACCCTGAACACTCCTTGGTGTTGATTTTGCCACCAATCTACCACCCTCTCAAGGATACGCCACTCTTCTAGTGGTTGTAAATCGGTTTTCCAAATCCTGCAAATTAATACCTCTCAAACGTCTTCCCACAGCCCTTGAAACAGTCAAGGGCCTGTTCCATCACGTCTTCAGGAACTATGGTCTCCCAAAAGACATTGTGTCGGACAGGGGCCCACCAAAGCCACCAAATTAACTGGAGCCAGTATCTTCCGTGAGTGGAATATGCACAAAATTCTCTTTGTCAATCATCAACCGGTCTAACCCCTTTCCAATGTGTCCTAGGCTACCAACCATCCTTGTTTCCCTGGAATGGGTAAACATCAGAAGTGCTCGCGGTTGATCACTGGTTCCAGGAGAGCGAGAGGGTCTGGGACTCAGCTAATGTCCATCTTCAGCAGGCAGTCCGGAGGTACACCGACCAAACCAACCGTCACCGGCTACCTAACCTCATATACCAACCAGGAGATAAGTTGTGGCTCTCCACCCGAGACATCCGCCTCTGGCTGCCCTAAAGAAAGCTGAGTCCCCGCTACCTGGGACCGTTCACCATCCACTCTGATCAATCCTGTCACCTACCGTCTTAACCTTCCAACGCAGTACCGCATTTCATCAGCCTTTTATGTCTCCCTCCTCAAACCCTACACTAATCCTGTTTCGCCTCTTTTCACAGAACCAGAACCACCCCCTCTCCCGACCAAACGGAAGTCATCAGCGACAACATCTATTAGGTCAAGGAAATCCTCAACTGTTGGCGGCGGGACGGCCAGCTCCAGTACCTAGTGGACTGGGAGGACTTTGGCCCAGAGGAGAGATCCTGGATACCTCGTGATGACATCTTAGATCCATTTCCCCTCGAAGAATTTCACCAGAGACATGCCAATCGCCCAGCTCCACGAGGACGTGGCCGTCCCCGCCGTATATATATATATATATGTATATATATTGATTACCTTGAATAAACCTTGTAAAAAGATAACCATCTCTGTCTTCCTTATCTACCAGCGTGACAAATGGCCATTTTTGCATTATTTTATTATTTTTTAAATATGTGTTGCATATATGACATAATATATTTTATATATGTGGACTTGTATGTCATATATGTCATTTATTTTACTGTAAAAATGAGAAATTACTGTTACGGTTTGTACCATATTTTTAACTGTGAAATACTGGCAACCACAGCTGTTGTTTTTTTTTACCATAAATTTTAGTTTTATTTTTTACAGTCTATATATATATATATATATAAAATGACTGAGGCCTCTCTCTCACGCTCTCTGTGTTGCGCACACACTCCCTCTCTCTGCTTTCCTATGACTTTTGTCAGTGACGGTGCAGTGTGCATCAGTTTCCTGTATTCGTCAGGAGTTCAGCCCCAAATTGACACAGGTAATAAGAAAAATTCTACTTCAGTCATGATCATATTGTGAAACACTATCAAAATGTCCACTGTTGATTATGTTAGACTTTTGTTTTTAATAGTGATTTTAAAACTTTGAATGTAGGAAGTCCTCCTGCTATGCATAGGTTATTATTAATCAGAAATTGAGTGTACATAGTTTTATGTTAGGAAATGCAGTATTGAATTTATAAACAGTCAGCAAGTACCTGAGAACAAGATGTAACACATTGATCAAATTTAGTTTTTAGTCTCACTCATATAAAAGTAAGATTCAACTAGTTTTGCCTTCATTCATTTTTGTTTTCAGTGGTGACATAAATCATGAGTCTACACACTCACATTACATTCGGGCCTGGGCACGCTTACATCATCGATGATGCGCTGTTCAGTAAGTGCTCTCCTTCAGCACAGTGAAGATTTCATTAGTTATATCGTTTAAGTCGTTTGATATGCAGTGACACGCAGTCAAATGTTTCGCCGAACAGATTACCCACTTTTGATGCTCATAAACAATCATAAAGTCCTTGTGCTGCAGGAATTAGGAGGTTTGCTGAAGGTGCAGCTGTTGTGCAGTGAGGGATTTGCGTCTTTAATAAACTACGCTGTTCATTGCGTTCATTGAACAGTACGAATAATTAATTAATTCATATCAAACAGTCCCTTAAAAGTCACGTCTCGCTTTCAGTTTCGGGCTTGTGTGCGCTTGCACTAACACTGCAAGGGTACCGCGCCTGAGCCCAAGTGAACCGTGCACTCAGGCCCACCTCTTCCAACAGGCCAGGGCCGCCCAAGTGAACCGTGCCTGAGCCCGATTCAGAGTACTCACACTTCTCAAACGATTCGGGAAACGGGCCTGGGCACAGTTCAGATAGCATAGTGTGAGTACGCTCTTAAAGACTTAACTAGTAAAGTTGGAATAATTAGTCAAGTTATTGTATAACTGGTTTGCTGTGTAGACAATAAAAAAATCTAAATATGTCTTAAAAGGCCACAAAACCCCCTTGTCTCAGCAGGGTGTTTTCACACCTCTAGTTTGGAAAAAGTCAGGAAAGTGGGAATGTCCAGTTCTGGAAGTGTGGGAGTGTTGGGGGAGGGAAAAAGGTTGTGACTGTGACTGTGTTTACATGGACATCAGTCATTTAATTATTAGCCAAATTATTACTAGCTATTATTACAAATTATTACTATTACTAATTATTATTAGTTTGACACTTTCACTTTTGATTCAGGAACATTTCCTGCATGTCCCCCATGACAAACGAGAGGAACTGCTGGAGAGTGGAGTTTTAATGGAGTGTTTGATACCGCACGGCGTAAAAAAACATCCACATTTCTCAGTAACTTAGATGCACTCGGTAGGTAGCGTCAGAAAGCCGTGTGTGTATAGACTATCCTGTCAAAATGTGGCGAAAATCCTACACGACAGTAATAGTTTAATTGCTGTGTTTGCATGTTTACATTCGGAGAGCAGCATTTACAGCGGATCTTTCTGTCTATTATATTGTACTAAAATATTGTAGTGATATTAACTTTAAATAAGGTATGTCATTAAAAACTGAAAGAGCACTGCTGACGATACACTAACTTTGCCATCTAAATAAACATACAAAGGGCACTGATCACACACTTACTAAATCTGTAGACACAGGGCAATCTATAAAAACTGGAGCCGTGTCTTTTTTTTAAAGGAGACGAGCAGCAAATCCGGATTTTATCATTTTCAGATGCGAAAAGCTCTCATGTAAAAATGTTCTTTACAATCGCATTTCTGTCGCGTGTTGCGTGCACTGTAATCCACACTTGAGTCCAGCTCCACTCTCATAGCGGGGAAATGAAAACAAATCCTTCATTGTAGCACAATAATAAACGCAGCACAATAAAATGCAACACTGACGACCCATGTCTCCAAATTCTTGTTCTGTCACTTGTTTTGGCAACACAACATGGCATCTCTCTGTCGTCTGAACACTGTAACAGGTAAAACAGTCTCTGACGCTATCATGCATAATAATGAAGTTGCACACAATAGAGCGAACTGATTGGTTTGAACCGTCTTTCTCATGAATTAATGCCGCACACTCAGAGACGTCACAATGCACTCGCCGGTACTGACATCCACTCTCCACGCTGGAATACACACAAGTATCTAATCGCTGTGACGCAGCTTCAAAAATTTGTTTCAAACCGGAAGTAATAACGCAAAAATAACCAGTTTTCACTTTTTAGTTAAATACAGGTGTCCTAATTGTGTTTATAGCAGAGTGGGACACATATATGACTGTTAACAGCTCAAGAAATGTGTTTTGGTGTTTCGTGACCCTTTAAGGAGGCTAATAATACTGACCTTAATTTTATTTTATTTTTTAACTGATTTCATTCAATGCAAACTGTAAGAAATAAGACGTATTATGACTCCAGAAGAATTATTTTAACTTTATAGGAAATACTATGAAAATTACCTTTTTGCTAAAGATTACTGTGGCGAGGGGGCGTGGCCGAGAGCCGTGGGAGCGAAACGAGGCCCGCCACAGATGAGATACACCTGTGGCGCGCACCTGCCTTCAATCCCACGGAAGGAACTCTGGACTATAAGAGGAGGAACGATGGCAGAGGACAGAGAGAGAGGACCGGGCCCGGACATGTTGTGTTACTTTTGCTTTCAGTTTGACGGCAGTCTCCGTGAGGAGCTGCCGTCCGTTTGTTTTGATTTAGACGGCAGTCTCCGTGAGGAGCTGCCGTCCCTTTTATTAATAAGTATTTATATAAAGTCCGTCGGTTCTCCGCCTCCTTCTTCCCGGCGGCCAGGTGGCCGTAACTTCATTACAATTACTTTGGAAACATTTTTAAATTAGCGGGAGGGCAAAAAAATTGACTTCAACTGTATCTGTTAAAGTTTACAGGTGCAAAAATGTGGCTTGATGTACTTGAATAGTAAAAATGTGTTATCCTACAATACAAAGTTTCTTGTCAAATAAATTAACATGGAAGATTATTTTGAGTTTGATTTATTTAATTAGCTAGTTTATGAACCGTCAATGGTTGAGCCTGGTCTGTACCTGGATTGCTGTTGGTAGTGGTGTTACTGAGTCCAGCAGGGGGCGCTTAACCTGCGGTCTGTGAGAGTCCTAATGCTCCAGTATAGTGAAGGGGACACTACCGTCAGTGAGCACCGTCTTTCGAATGAGACATTAAACCGAGGTCCAATAAACCGAGGTCCTGTCACTTCTGATATCTTCTCTGGCAAGGCATCATGGGAAGAATCCTCATGTTGTTCGTTTTTCCACACAAGATCAGCCCAAAGAGTCCTCTTTTAGAACATATGATCACGTGATTGGAAAAACCTGAGTGTGGTTCCTAGATGGCATTCTGCTGTGATTTATGTATTTACATAACTGCAATAAGCTGTTTATCATTGGCAATGGAATAAAATACAGGGAATATATTTGTGTTTCAGCAACAAGAAATGTGTTAATTTTATAGCCTACAAAGATGGATGTTGTGCAAACCGTGTTGAGTTTAGGAAACTTGTTAAATGTATTGAAAAAACTGTCATAGCTATAGTAAAAAAACTGTAATAGCATAATAATGGTTAACTTTTGGTGATTGCAATCTTATATACATCACAAAATCACAATCCCAAGCTATATATCTGAATGCCGAAGGAGTAAAATAGATATTAAAAGCATAACTCTAGAAGTATAAGTTGTTGAAAGCCTTTGATTGAGTGTGTGAAAGTCAGTGGTGATATACGTGGGTCTGGTCTGCATGTGGGTGCACTGCTTTCTGCACGTCTGTGATAACGTGAATGATGAAGTGCTCTACAACAGACCAGCTGGTCTTTCTTTGAGCAAAAAGGAAAAATGTGGAATTGGTGGACCAGACGTTCTGCATTGCTGTGTGACGTAATCTAATGGATTAACTTCAGTAATGTCAATGTCAACTTCATCTTACAAAGTCCAGGAGTTTCATGATCCCATTGTGTTTCAGCACACACACCCAAAAGAGACCCAAAGTTTCTCCATTAGAGTAATTACTATTTGGCAGGCATGGAACGTTCAGGATATATTAAATAATCTTGTATATCAAGTACTGGTGTGGTGCATGCTTTGGAATTTAAGTAGCATTTTGCTTTTATTTCTATTGTAATGTTTGTTGGATAAAACATTTTTCGGAAATGTACGTTGGGCACATGCGCCATCTTCATTTTGGTTTTATATACAGTGCATGTCATGTCCTTTAATATTTTCCAAGTTGAACATATCAGCATTTCAGCATCACCTTAACATTCACAGCATGCTCAATGAATATCTCAATGAAACTGTATCTGTAACTTCAACCCATGATGTTTCCATAATGAGTAAGGGGACTTGTTAATGTTAGTTCCAAAGCAGTAAACCAACCAGAAGAAATCATAGGCGGGCAAGCATTGCAATCTTCTGTTTACAGTTGGCATGGCAACAGTTTTATTTTATGTTAACATGATAAAGTTTGGGCTGCATGGTGGCGCAGTGAGTAGCACGATCGCCTTACAGCAAGAGGATCGCTGATTCGAGCTTCGGCTGGGTTAGTTGGCATTTCTGTGTGGAGTTTGCATGTTCTCCCCGTGGCATGGGTTTCCTTCCGGGTTCTTTGTTTTCCCCTACAAGTCCAAAGACATGCGCCATAGAGGAACTGGGTAAGCTAAATTGTCCGTGGTGTATGTGTGTGAATGAGTGTGTACAGTGTGGATGTTTCCCAGTGACGGGTTGCAGCTGGAAGGGCATCTGATGCGTAAAACATATGCTGAATAAGTTAGAGGTTTAAACCGCTGTGGCAACCCCGGGATAATGAAGGCACTAAGCTAAACAGAAAATGATTGAATGAATAAATGAGTGTTTCCATGGGTTTTCTCAGGGTGCTCCAATTTCGCCCACAGTCCACAGACATGCACTAAAGGATGAATTGGATTTAATTGGAATTGGAACTAAATTGGCCGCAGTGTATGAGTGTAAATGTGAGAGTGTGTGGGTGCTTCCCAGTACTGGGTTGTGGCTAGAAAGGTATCCACTGTGTAAAACATATGATCAATAAGTTGATGGTTCATTCTGCTGTGGCCAGCCCTGATAAATAAGTGACAAATCTAAGGGAAAACATTCCTGATAGCTACATCTTGCATTTTTAGATACAAAGATGTGTTCTGTCTCATAAAAACCCATAAAAGTGCAAAAAAAATTGGTGAAATGAACCGCCAATTACTCTGAAATATGTTTTAACATTGGATGTCATTGCTGCTGCCACCCAGCACTGAGAGTCCAACATACTCTCCCATTTACACACTATGGCCAATTTAGTTTCTTTAATGAATCTAAATTGCATGTCTTTGAGGGAAATCAGAGCACATGCAATGGAGAACATGCAAACTCTACACAGAGAGGCCTTCTTGTCTAGTCAGGCCTCAAACCAGCAGCCTTCTTGCTGTGAAGCAACCGTGTTTGCCATCAACCATGCAACCATCATCATTTATTCATTTTCTTTTCGGCTTAGTCCCTTTATTAATCTGGGGTCGCCACAGCGTAATGAACCGCCAACTTATCCAGCATATGTTTTACGCAGCGAATGCCCTTCCAACTGCAACCCATGATTGGGGAACACCTAAACACTCTCATTCACACACATACACTATGGACAATTTTAGCTCACCCAATTGTACAGCATGTCTTTGGACTTGTAGAGGAAACCGGAGCACCTGGAGAAAACCCACTCGAATGCGGGGAGAACATGCAAAAACTCCACACAGTAATGCCCCAGCCAATGCTCGAACCAGCGACCTTCTTGCTGTGAGGCGACAGCACTACCTTATGCGCCACCCATAATGGAATTCATTTGTTGATAAACTGGATAGTGTGTTTTAACTTGGAGAAATTATGGTCAACACACCTCTGTACTGTACCTCCACAGTGGCATCAAGAGTGGCGGCAAAACGACCATTCTGTAGTGACATCTGTAGTCAGACAAACATATTACAAACATATACTGTCCAACGCTTACTCAAAATCATGAAACAAAATAACGACAGCTAGAAAGAAACCTGGAATTCCAGCATGATATGTGGGTGCTTTTTAAAAGTCACTCTAAAGACTGCAGCTTCCAGCATCTGTCACTAATGCATCTCTAAAGAGGAGCGAGGTTTACTTGCACTGGCTTGCTTCTGTTACGCAAATAAAATTTGGTCTGTTTAGAAATGTCGCCCTGGGAAAACAAACCTAACCAACTGTTAAACTGTCTCATGTTTACTGACAGATTTTACACAAAGCAATCAAATTAACGGTGACAAATCACCATGTTTTACATCATACTTATACATCTTACACACCATGTTTTAAAAGACGACACTTCTTTAGTACATACTATTACCTTTAAATGTATTTAATTGTGTGTAAATTGACACCGCTGAACCCCCCACTTTTGGTTTAGTCTACCTCAGAATTTATTCAAAAAATGCATCATAATGGGCGTAGAGCTCTGCGAGCAGAGGTAGGAATGGGCATGGCCAGCAGAGCAGGGGAGAAGGAGGTAAGCAAACAACACCGTGAGGAGACCCATGATTTTATAGTTTTCAAAGTTAAAATGCAAAGAAATAAACAGTAATTTAATGCCCTGCTACATTTGTTATTCCTAATTCATATACACACAACCACAATTTATATTATTATAAAGATAATTGTGTTTATATAAACACTATAAATGAGGACTTCTCCCTCAATCCCTGGGTCTGAATGCAAACTTAGGCCCAATCCCAATTCTATTTTTTTACCCCTTGCTCTTCCCCTTGGCCCTTAAAACCGAGTGTGAAGGGGAAGGGCTTTAAAATTTACCCCTAAGAAATGGGACAGCACTACAGCACCTGCACACGTCATCAGATGTCATTGCGATATGAGATCAGACGATCGCGACTGCTGTAGTTATTCCAGTTGCTTTATTTTTTGGTATTTATCTTCAGGAAATTACTGAAGGCATATATTATGTTATCATAACGATCTAATGTGGCAATAAGACCATAACTATACTGCGCATTTACACCATGGCCATATTCATCTATGTAAACACACCAAAAACAACATTAACATTATAGCAGACACTGTAAGATGCTCATTCTCAGCCACTAGACTTTTCTGACAGGGTATTCAAGTGTCATCGAGTGTCAGAATGTTGTGGGACTGCTGTACACGAGTTATTATTAGAGATTAAATATTGCAAAATTTAGCTGTTTTTATTTTAGCATTTTTTTTTAAACATGACGGTAAAACATGAACGCAGTAATGAATATATTAAACATGTGCTTGTTTGCTGTAAAAAAATTTAATAATGACAAAAAAATACTAATTTGTGGATCTCCTTCTGGGTGCAGCTGTGGCTGGTGTATTCTGGGAAATTTTCTTATCCCTTGAATTTGAGTGTGGTACTGAAAAATCTTCGTTAGAAGGGCTATCTACCCCTTGCCCTTCGCCTTCAAGCTGAAGAGAATTGGGACACCCCTACCTCTTCACAGGAACGTGCAAAACGAGCGGTAGGGGTAAAGGGAAGGGCTAAGGGGTAGAATTGGGATTGGGCCTTGGGATCTCTTGCCCTTTTCAACCATTAGCCCTGCTGGTAATTTGGAGGATTTAGGCGAACACAGCAGCATGGCGATGTGCCTAAATGTGAACAAACTCAACTGAAAAAAGACAAAGTCCACCTTTCTCCAATTCTCGTACTGCTCTCCCAACAAAAATGCTTGCTGCACACATACAGCTTTGCTGTACAGGCCCTGAAAGGATCGTGGGGAAAAACATGCAACAAACCCAAACTGTTAAAAAAAAATCCGTAAAATTTATGGAAAAGAACCGGCAGCTGTGGTTGCCAGAATTTTTCTGTAAAAAATATGGAAGTTTATAGAACTGTTTAAATTTACAGAAAATAACCATTTTCATAAACTGATACAATGTTCAGTTCACAAAAACATAGCTTAGCGCATAAAAACGTAAAGTCATTCAATGCACTAATGTGTTCATGTGTGTTTACAATTAGCAAACAGATTTTTACTGCATTAGTAACTACACAGTTAGATTTAAACAAAAGAAGATGCAGCATAACATCAAATACTTTGGTTATCTTTGGACTTGCACCCAATACTGGCATCTGTGATTGCCAGTAATCTACTGTTTTTAACATTTTACGGTCGTAAATTTAATCTACAGAATATTTCCGTTAAAAATACATTCCACAGTCTGTATTTTTTATCCAACACATTTAACCCCTTAAATCCCAGAGCAAAATCCTCACTAGTGTCCTCACTACAGAGAGTTGAACACTCAGACAGTGATAAAGTTAATGAGATAATTAAGTGTCTAATTAAAGGAGGATTGAGAATTATTGATGTACAACTGTTAACAAGCAGAATCACTGAAGAAAATAAAACACAGCCAAAACCAAAGATGAAATCAACTGAGAATAAAACTCTAAATAAAATAATAATTGATAAAAATAAAACAAATTACACAATACAAAATTTATTTCTTAAGATCTCAGCAGAGATCATTAAACAACTCCACAAACATCAGGAGCTTCACGTATTATTGACCTTTGACTTTATTTCTGTCGCATGAACAAAAACTCATAATGAAATTTCTGTTGTTTATTTGAAGTCACCATGATGGAGGACAGTCTGCTTTAGTTGGGCTCTTAAACGATTTGTTCTGACACTTGTTTGTTTTTTGGCTGCTATAATTAATTCTGTTAATCACATTTTTTGTAAAGCATGAAAAGCCAAATAAATAAACAATAACAAGTCTGTTAAGACTATGATATCAAAGCCACCCTCAACTGCTTGTGCACTCATTGAATATCTTGTTAGTTATACCTGAAAAATGAGTACCATATGTAAATAAACCCCTTGACCTACAGCAGCCAATGACTGAATGTTTGATCTATGGCAGAACGTAAAAACACAGACATCAACATTTAGTCTTTGAATCTCAACAATGGTGACAAACAAAAAATCTAAATCTAATAAAAATCAACCCAGAACAATACAAAACACTACTGAAATACTACCTCCATAAAACAACATCAAATAAAGGAAAAATTTGAGATTGTAAAACCTTTAGGCTGCATTATATATTCATGCTGCAATGCGTGCTGGGATTGTTGTACTATGCTGGCACCCAGCATGCATTGCAGCATGATTGCATTAAGCAGCTTTTTTTTAGCAACCATGGTTTAGGTTCATATCCTGATTCTTAATGTTTGTCTGTCATAATTACAGCAGCAGATTTCAAGGTTTTGTGCATGATACTAATTACATTTTATTTTCTTATAAATTCCTTGATAATTGTTTGTTTAACCTCTATGGGAAGTTGTAACATATCCCAAACATTATCAAATCAAACTATTTCTATGGCTGAACTTACAAAATACTAGAATCCCTATCTGTAATGTTTAAGTACACACAGTATAGTTTCTCATTGCCATTCTTGCTATAACTGATGAGTTTAAAAAAAAAAAACAGTTATAACACCCTGAGATACATTAATATAGAGGAGTAAAGAATCAAGAGCTCAACTAAAGCAGCCTCTGATCTCCATGATGGTGAGGTCAAATGAAATATTTTCAATAAAATATAAACCTCTGTTAATTATCAAATATTCTTGCAGATATGAGAGAATTGAAGTCAAACTGTAATCAGTGAAGCTGCTAATGCTGTTATTTAATGAAGTTGTTTAATCCTCTGTTTTAATTCAGTTGGTTTGGTGTGAGGCTGTGTCTGTAGTTTTATTTCTTGTTTTTTTTCTTTCAGTGATTGTGCTTGTTAGCAGCAGGTGTCCATCAGTCTCTGAATTCAGTCATTTGTGGTCATTCACTAGTCTAGTGGACTAAACTAATTGACTAATTTAGAGACTAGTGAATGAGGGTGTGTGGTGAGATTTCAGACACTCTGATTAGTTTCTCGAAAACAAAGGTTAGATCTGTTACAGCTATTTTCCGTATTTTGTTCAGAAATGAGCTGTTAATCATATAACAGATTTTCACTGTAGATTGTACAGACTTTTACTGTTAAAATCACGGACAGTCATTTTTTACAGCTTAGCTAATGAATAAATAGGAGAATATGCAAAAGAAAAAAAATACTAGTAGCATAAAAACATAAATGTGTTATTTATTAAATGTTAAAACAGTTTGCAGTACCCATCACTGACACTAAAAAGCCAAATGCACAGTGGATGTTTCAGTGGTGTAAAGTTCCATTCATCTTAACCATCAAAATGCTCTGGAACATATTTACATACTGTAACGTACATTTCTAAACAGATGTCCAGTATGACGTTATTCTCAAAAAACGTAGAAATCCTAACAAGGACACACACATACCAATAGCCCTGATTGACTTTTAGTCGTTCTCTAGAGGAGAGGCATTGAATTAAGTGCGTAATTGAAAAAGGAAGCGATTACGTGTGTGTCCCAATTTCGTTTCAGTAAGGGAAGTGACCTCCTGACCTGTTCTTGGAGAAATGAGGAGGTAAGCAGTCCCTGCACTGCCATTCAGCCAATGACTAATGCTAACTGCAGACATGATTGCCCATATTTGTATATGAGAAAAACAATTTCGGCATAACAGCTACCTTCCGCCACCTAAACGCAAGGAAACATATTGTGAAAGTAATGACAGGGTTTCAGACGTCAGAGCTGTTCAGTCCTCACCTAATCAGACGCTACCAGTAGGGCCATTTGGCACTATATTGGGGATGGCTCGGTCCCCACAGTTGTTATAATCTAACCTATGTATTCATATAAACACATGAATGCAATGTTCTCCCGCTCATACAGCAGATTAATTTCCCCTCCCAAATGACACCAGAAATTGGCCCCCGAACACAAGAAGGAAACCAACTATATAAAAGAAACAACCTCCTAATGTGTGTGAATTCAAACAAGGCACAGTTGCTGAATATATTAATAGACAGAGGTCACTCTGCAGGCACGTACCCCACAACAGAGCGACAGATGGGCCTCCGCAGCTGGAACAAAAGTGAGGACAAAATTTTGAAACAAGCGAGATTTTTTAAAAGAATGATTGGTGATTAGTTGACTTGATCATTCAGAGCTTTGAGGCCACACACATGCAAGTGGATCAAGATTGAAAGGCTTAAAAAAAACCTAATCTTACAAAAGGAAGATTTTTTATTGCATGAAAATAAATACATTATAAATAACATGCCTTTAGGCAATGCATTGAAATACCCTTTAGATAGACCCTGAAGTATTACTGGGGGTTATTACAAAATGTTAATGACAAAAATAACATTGCAATCAATGTCAGTGAAGTTACAGTTTTTAATACAATCGCTATGACAGTTTTTTTTTTTCTTAAACTCTTAACACGGTTTGCACAACATCCGTCTTTGTAGTGCTATACATTTAATTTGTTTTTTGTTGCTTAGATACAAAGTGCATACAAATAACACCAATTTCAAATGCTTGAACTTGTTTTACACACAAGCTCAACTAAGACCAAAACAATGTCTATTTTACAGTCAAACTTACAAATGTCATAACAGATAACATCATGTTATAAACAACTTATATAGGCTAAAGTCAAAGCAAACAGCTGTTTATATTGTGAATTGAAACACATATACATAAATCACAGCAGATTTCCATCTAGGAACCACACTCAGGTGTTGAGGTTTTTCCAATAACATGATCATACGTTCTAAAGGAGGACTCTTTGGGCTGATCTTGTGTGGAAAAGGAACAAAAGAAATTCTTCCTATGGTGCCTTGCCAGAGAAGATATCAGGTGTGATGTGGATGAGAACATGTGGCCAAATGCCAAAGACCGGGCAGAGTAGAAGACTACTTTTTTTTTTTCAATTCCAGTGCTTTTTCTGTTTGTATATCTTGCAGTAATGTCCTTTTGCAAATAAAGTCTGTACTTCAGCAATTCCGTGTCTGTATTTTATTATTATTTTTAACATAAACTGTACATTTTATAAAGCTACTCTGATATGGTCATTCATTTTTTGTATTGTCATTTCAGCTGATGATCGTGTTTTTTTGTCAATGTGTTATGATTGACTAAATGTTCCTGTAGGAAGAGAACATAAGTTAGTGTTTTGAATAATTATTAGATTTTGAAACATGTTTGCGAGGTTTTGTTAGACATAGTGTATTGAGTTAGTTTATTTTTGTATTTTGAAAATTAGTTTTGGTTTTTTTTGTGTGTGATTTTGAGCATGACATTAACTGTTTTGTCAATTGTGTGATTTAGTTGTGTTGGTGCGTTAAGAGTTTAGGAAACTTGTTAAATGTATTGTAAAAAACTTTCATAGCGATTGTAAAAAACTGTAAAAGGAATTTTTGTTCTAACCAACACCTGACATTTATATTTAAAAAAAAACCGGCTGAACAACAGTAAACTGACAATGATCATCTCAGGTTCACCTCATGTGCTTTATTTAATGTTAAATGCTAATAATGTGAATTTGACATGACATTTATTGCCATACTACTGAAAGCAGCAGCAGACAGTTTACCTCAGATCTTGAAAATAAAATAAACCATCTGAAATGGAGCTCATTTTACATCAGTGATTTAGCATGTACATTTAATTATGTTAAAGAGGTTTACCATGTATGAATTAGATTATAAACCTTACCATTTCATTGGAGTGCAGTAATCGCACTATTCTGTGCTTCTGAAAGGCTGTATTTAAATTCCTATCATGTTTCATCTGGTTGTTAGGTTACAATGTACACCTGGTCACCTAAAATTTACGTTTGTAATATTTATATTATTTGCTAATTAATAACCACCTCATGTGAAACTCTGAAACTGTGTCTCATTTTGGAGGCTGCTACTGTCCACCGGAGGTTGCATTTTTTTAGTTGCGGGCACACACTTTGAGAGTCTTCCTGACTGAATTAATGTTAGACGCTGTTTTCCACCAAGGCATCCCAGGCTGCTGAAATATAATTGGCTAAACTGGCATTGGGTGGGTTAAATGACCAAAACAAAAACAGATGTTCTGGCACATAATGCACATTTTTAAAACAGAATATCTGACTTTAGCATAGTTTTTTTTTTTCAGATAAACAAGTATGTTCACTTAGCATGTTTAAATATCTGCAAACATATTATGGTATTTTTATGCTTTAGAAAAGTCAAAAACTTACAGCAACTTTAAATTCATTCATTTACTCCTTCACAACTTAAATATATATTGACTTCAATTGAATTACTGAAATAAATAAACTTTTCAATTACATTCTAATTTATTTAGATGCACCTGTAAATGTTAAAATGGGGTAATGCCTAATTCCTGTTATGTGGTGGGTGGTTCATGTTAAACAGATTTTTTTAAAACTTGTCATGATGGGAGCAACTACCATGCTGGCTTACCAGAAAACTGAAGTTTTTAACAAGTTTATGACCAAAAGTCTCTTTATAAGTGATGTCTGCAGTATATTGTTTTTATCCTGTGGGGAAAGACTATTTGTCAATGTTCACTAACCACAGTGTGATATAATAAGGCTTGTTACCACCAGCTAAAGGGTCGACTTACTGTTCCCCAAAGGCTTTTTCAGCATTATATAATAATACAGAGCATACACTCCCCGTGGCATACTATTTTCAATGCTTTGAGAAAAACTATCCTGCCTCGACTCAGGGGATGCAGAGCCAAAAAACTGGAAAATACATTTGCAAAGAGCATTTTCTCTTTTTCACACACATCAATTTGGCCACCTGCTCCAAAAAAGCTTTCTAGAGAGTGACATTGGAGGCAGAAGCCAATAACAAATGCCATTTCCCTGAATTAAAATAAAAACTTGTGAAGATAAATGCTCAAAATCATTACTAAAGAGCTAATTTCAATCAATCAGCAACACCAAATATAATAAAATAAAAAAAACTTGGTAAAAATGCTTTGAGAAAATCGATAGAATCATTTAGAACTTTAAGTGGACCAAATCCATTGAACAACATAAGCTACTGTATGAAATAATGTGCTTTTAAAATCTAGAGGAACTGAGCTACATTAAAAAGAATGGAGTGTGAGTAAAAAGTGGCTGAAATGCAATAAAACAGCAGGAGCCGAAAAATGAAAGCATTAACTCTAAAACTGGAAGTGCATCAGAATTAATGTTTAGGGAAATGAGAAAAGGATCTACAGCAAAACCAGGAAGAAAATAACAACATGCATTTACCAAATTAGGCATAACCTAAAATTATACAGCAGATTGCAGAAGAGGGTCTGGACAATTTTCAAAAGACAGCAGAGCTTTGTGTAATCCATATGAACATGTAAAAAAGTATAGCGAGGAAAACCCTGGGGAGCCATTATGAAATAAGAGATGAGACATTTAGGCAAAAACTCAATATTCAGAACAATGATAAACGGGCTCTATTTACCTTTTTAAAGTAGTTGCCTGCTGATTTTATGCTATTTATACACAGTTAGAACCATACATATTGGGACATTGACACAATTGTAACATTTTTGACTTAATACCAATACAATGGATTTGAAATGAAATGAACAAGATATGTTTTAAATGCAGACTGTCAGCTTTATGCCGCAGTCACACTAGAGTTTGTGTGTGCAAAATTCTGCCATACGGCGCAGTGAAAAGGGGTGGGATTATACAAGATTATTAGACATTAAAAAAGCGAGCAATTGGTCCATATTTAAAATTTCTGTCCAGAGAGGTCATGTTTTGATCCTCGATTGGTCTAATGCTGTCAAGTGATGCGATTTTGCAGCTTGACGCACGACCTTGGGGATCCGGTCTGATGCATTCGCGTGCGCATGAATGAAAGTCAGCTGTATGTAATTTTCATGAAATTGGAATTAGCTAGGTTTTCATTCTAATATGAAGCAAATCTTTTCAAAGTTTGAAGAAAAAAAAATCTTAAATGCAAATTAAATGTCTTTCCATCAAGTTGTTATAGAGGCTGAAATTAGCAAAGTTCCTTTAAGGCAAGTGATTTCACTTGGCAGCCATCTTTGAAACACCTCTCAGGCAGTATGCCTGTGTCACGTTTGTGGGTCTTTCTGTTTTTCTTGTGTGTGTGTGTGT
>CAIGQZ010032901.1:952942-969838 GCA_903798205.1 Danio tinwini | reverse complement strand
AGACAGAACCAAAAACACAAAAAAGGCCAAACATTAAGTTTGTCATTATGAAACAATACAGTGCATATTCATCAAATTCTGTCAAATTTGTTTAATATTTTGGGGAAATAAAACACTTTTTTTACTGATCATAGAGAAATCACTCAAGATCAAGAAGACAGTCAAGATCACACAATCTACAGCTAACAAATGATATAAAAAAAACAAGACAGTATAATACATATGGCAATACATTATCTCATGCAGGCAACTTAAATGTCAACATTAATGGCACTGCAAAAAAGTACACAGAATCTGCAGAAATGTGTTTGTGCCTTTTCTCCCATTAAATTAAATTCTATCACCAGTACTTTGCTTTACATCCTATCATGGACAGAAACATGCTTACTGTACTCTCTCAAAATGAAAGAGTCTAAGAAATTTAGTCTAAATGCCCAGTCTAAACCTGACATTAACTTTCATATTGGCTGATTTAACCAAAATATAAAGTTGAGAACATTGCTGTATCCACATAAAAGAGCTTATAGTAAATTTTATGTATGTCATTTTGGACTTTTCAATTTAAAGTTCACGTTACAATGATATGAAAAAGTGTTTGCCCAAATAAACACAATGCAGTTTTGAAATTAAGGTTTTTATTATTATTGTAAGAGAAAACAAAATACAAAACTACATAGCCATGTGTGAAAAAAGTGATAGCCTAAAGAGTGTTTATTTACCCTTAGCAGCAGCAACTGCAATCAAGAATTTTGATAACTTGCACTGAGTCTGTTACAACGCTGTGGTGGAATTTTGGCCCACTCATTTTTGCAGAATTATTGTAATTCAGTCACACTGGAAGGTTTTCGAGCATGAACTGACTTTTTAAGATCATGCCGCAGCATCTCCATTTGATTTAAGTCAGAGCTTTGATTTGGCCACTCCAAAGTCTTAATTTTGTTTTTCTTCAACCATTCAGAAGTGGGTTTGCTGATGTGCTTTAGATCATTGTCCTGCTGCAGAACTCAATTTCGTTTCAGCTTGAGGTCACTAACAGATGGTAAGACATTCTCCTCCAGGAAATTTTGGTGCATAGAATTCATGGAGGGGTCAAACACTTTTTCACATGGGGTTATGTAGTTTTGGATTGTGTTTTCCCTTAATAATAAAATCTGCCTGATTTGTTTACTTGCATTATCTTTGACAAATATTTAAATTTGTGAGATGATCTGAAACATTAAAGTGTGGCATACACGCATAAAAATAAGAAATCAACAGGGGGCAAACCCTTTTTCACACCACTGTATTTTAGTTCACTTATTTTACTTATAAAGCCACAAATTAGACAAAGTCATTGTTTGAGACTGTTTTAGAACAGCGAATGACTACCTGGTGACTACTTTGGTCACAAGCATGTGGTTTCAGTGATTCGTTGCCAGCATGTGTTGGACCCCATTAACACCTGGTTTTAGTGCTAGCTACTTGTGATCCAATGAGCTGAAACTAATGCTAGCACCAGGAGATTTTTCCACACAGGCTCATTATACATTTTTGAGCACTGAGAAGAAATATGTGGTTGCAGTTACATATGGCTGCATTTTGTGTGCAAGATGAACGATATGAAGCGATGCTTCTGGTATCTCCAAATGGAAAGCTTTTCTGGTATGATTGGTTTGCTCGAAAGCTCACCATGAAAGGTGTCAGACTTGAGACAGGAGGTGGAGCAGACCATGGTTTTAGTCCAGTGAAAGACAGTTCCAGAAACCAGGTAAAATGAAACACAAAACAAACAGCATGACATTGTGTTCAAAGCTCATGGCCACAATGGCTTTTCTCTTTTAGTTTACTTTTGAAAACACAATTGCTTGAGCTTAGGGAAGGATGTGGGTGTATCAGTCAATATCAAGCAGATATATTAGCAGCGAACTGGCTTCTCTCATGGACATCTGCGAGAAGGACATTAAGATATGCAGAAATGTAAATAGCAGCCTCTAGTGGATTTACGAGAAATGGCACGTATGAGAAATTGTGCCCCAGGAACCTATTTGAGATGGTCAAAAATGTACAAAGTGGACTAGTGGATTTGTGAAATCAATAGCTGCAAGAAGATGTAGTCCATTGTACATATTTCTCAGTTCTCAAAAGTGTATCCCTGGGCACACAATTCCAATCAGCCTGGGTTGGAGATGTTGAGTCAGAGTTCACGTAGCGACAACAACTCTAATGCCAAAGTACAGTCTGAGCTGCTCCAGAAAGATGAAAGTGAGAACAGTATGAGGAATCAGGCAGATTCCAGCTGGGACCAGGCCCTGTGGAGACAACACAATTATAACCACTGTAACACACACTGAGAGTATTTAACACTCATGGCGTGATTTTTTGTCACCTTGTAGAAAGCTTTAGGTCCAAGTTTTCCAGTATCAGACAGAAAATTAATCACTCCCTATCACAGAAACAACAGTGTCACAGATAAACATAAAACATTTCTCATTGGCCAATCAATCAGTGATATAGGGTTTACACGACACATTTTAGTTTTAGTATGACTCGGCTGGAACCCTAAATAAGGTGGTATTATTAATAATGTAGCAGTTACTACTAAAACAACAAAATTTGTAACTTTCATCTCAAGAAGCCTCTAGTCCAGCATTACAAAAAATTCCATGTATGGAAGCATTTTGGCTTCGCTTTAAAATATAATAATGACAGAAGTAGTTGTGCTGGCATCATTCATTTCTTAGGCCCAATCCCAATTAAATTATTCTATTATTTCGAGAAGGGGTAATAAGCAATAAGCATTTACTCCGGCGCCATATTCATCTATGTAAACACACAAAAACAACATTAACATTATAGCAGACACTGTAAAAAGCCCATTTCCAGCCACTAGACTTTTCTGATAGGGTATTCAAGTGTCATTGAGTGTCAGAATGTTGTGGGACTACTATACAGGAGTTATTATTAGGGATTACAGATAGCGAAATTTAGCAGTTTTTATTTAAGCATTTTTTTAAGCATGACGGTAAAACACGAACGCGTTAATGAATGTATTAAAACATATGGTTGTTTGTTGTAAAAATTTGTAATAATGACCAAAAAATACTAATTTGTACATCTCTTTACTTCCGTGTGTAATCTGGGAAATTTTCTTACCTCTTCGTTTCGAGTGTGGTCCTGAAAAATCTTCGTTTCAAGAGCTATCTAGTCCTTCCCCTTAGCCCTACGACTTCAAGCTAAAGAGAATTGGGACACCCCTACCCCTTGTTTTCCAAGATCACGTGAAGGGGTAAAAGTGTCCCAATTATCTTTAGCTTGAAGGTGTTTTTTGAAGGATTTTTAAGGGGAAGGGGTAAGGGGTAGAAATGGGATTGGGCCTTAGTGTAGTGAGTAGGGTGGCAACAGAGCTGAGCTTTTATTAGATAATTGTCATACAGGCAAGGTTCAACATAGGGACCGATGGGAGCATGCAGGTCAAGGCAGGTACAAAAACAAACAGAAACATCGAAACAAACAAAGGTCAGAACACAGTAGACAATCCAAGAATGTTTTCGTGATGCTCACTACAGGGAAACAAGACTCCATGTATGCATGCATGTGTGTGTAATCAGGAGGAGATCTGAAACTGGTGTGCAACAGAAGGGCATGATGGCAAATCTAGTTCAATCCAATGGCAGCTGTGTAGTTCGGGTGAATTACAGGGAGTGTTACACTGTGTTACGCAACCGCAACAAATAATAACAGGTTCGTTAGGTTATTAAATGTTTTGTAGTTACATGAATATGCAAATACTGTAGGTGGCAACAAACAATCAAAATAAAAAATGTGTCACAAAATAATTAAACCGTACTGTGAGATTTGCTATCTATTACACCACTACTGTACACAGAGAAAAACCCAAAATATGTTTGCCATAAGGAACCTTACTGAGTTGTATCATACAGTGTAAAAAAAGGCTAGATCTTGGCTTGCATCCAATTGCTTAAAAATACCACTTGAAACTAAAATAATTATCATTAAAGTTAAAGTTTTGAAAAGACAATTACAATACTGTGTAATTACAAGAGACTTCATAGAGAGCTGTTTACAATAATCTTGTGATTACAGTTTTTCCCATTTGTTTACACACAATTTCTGAAAGCATGTCTCATATTGTCAGAACTCTACACACAAATCACAAAACACACACACATTGGGCAAAACCCTTCAATTGTCCTGCAAAATCAAACTTTACATTCAAAACAATGTGATTTCTTTTCAAAATGGTGTTTTGTTTTCAATTGACACACACAAACCATCACATGAATAAACATTTATAAGAACCAGTTGATCACTAGTGTGCTTAATGTAAAACACAATGACCACTTCTTTTCCATTAACCATAATGACTTACTGTAAGCCTTTTTTGTTCAGTGTTACACTTACAACAGACAGTACATAGGCCTACATAAGTGCATTGTAAAATTTTTCAGAATATTATTTTTTTACAAAACACA
The DNA here is from genome assembly GCA_903798205.1 of Danio tinwini. NCBI lineage: Eukaryota > Metazoa > Chordata > Actinopteri > Cypriniformes > Danionidae > Danio > Danio tinwini. The sequence continues at coordinate 965,366 of CAIGQZ010032901.1, read as the reverse complement.
CAAATACATGGTACCAAATACATTTTACTGTATTTTTCCCACAAAAATAGTGTACACAGTGTTCATCCCAACCAACACAAAGTTGCACATAACGTGGTCTACATATGCCATCAACAGAAGTATTTACAGAATAGTTACAGTAAAAAAAAAAAAAAAGTGTGGATTTCGGTCATACACTTTTCATCCCCAGGCAGAAAACAATTCCTCAATAGGGTTGAGAAATTGAGAATATGAGATGAGCTTTGATTTCTAAATTGCAATTATGTGTGACGGGTGTTTACAATTGTGAATGACAATGTGTTCCTTGTGAAAACAAGAGATTTTCTGCATGAAAACTGTGCCAAATGCAGATAATTGTGTGAAAAAGTGTGTTTTAAATCTGCAATTTGAGTGTAAAGCTGGGATTGTGCTTGGAGTTTAGCAGAATTTGTTCAGGGGGTTGGTGCATCAGTTACATGTTGTAGTCATTGTGTCTGAAGTACAAGTAATTGAGTGTAAACAATTGGGAAAAACTGTAAAATACAAGCCAACTAATATGACTCAGAACACACAAGCACTTTTCCTTGTATTAGACTGTGCAGTTAATACCTGTGTAGAGGCCATCTGCTGATAACAAACTTGCCTAGAACACTATATGCTGCTAAAAACTTTCCTAGAGTGTCATCTGCTGTTACAAACTAGCCTAGATTGCCATCTGCTTCTAAAAACTAGTCTAGAGCACCATCTGCTATTAAAAATTAAGCTAGGGCATCACCTGCTGTAAAAAAAATGAAGCCCAGAATCAAATAATTATAGAATAGTAATGCATTTTGAAAATCTTAGAATGGACAAAGAATCAATTTCTTGAATGATTTTCCACCACAGCTCAAAGAATTGTAGGCATAACAGGCTTTTGTAGAGCTAAAAGATAGAAGGGCTGAAGTTAAGTCATGGGCCCACAGATCTGAGGTGAAGCCAGCCCCTAACTGTGGTCAAGAGATCGTCAACCACTACAACAGATGCTGACTAGGCATCTGTCATAGGCCGGATAGTCAAAGAAAAACTGGGGCTGTTTACGGTGAGGTGACTCCAGAGGGAACAAGCGCAGTGGAGCTAAAGCAGTGGACTAGGTGCAGTCCCAGCTCTAAAAGTCTGCAGCAGGACCACAGGGACAATAAACCAAGATAGAGACAGTAGTTGAAAGACCCTGGTGAAAGCAGTATGGATGACAGGAAACTGTAGAGCTGATGGACTGAAGAACTAAAGTTAATATATGTATTTAAAGGGCAAATGTGAAGCCAGCTTTTGACTGTGGTCAAGAGATCTTGGGTTTGCGGGGGGCGTGAATTACTTTTAATATGCATTTTTATTACACATTTACCTAGTTCACTCTACAAAAAGAAACTCTTAGCGCATGTGGACTGTTAGTTTGTATTTAACTGTTATGTATATACTGTACAGTTGAAGTCAGAATTATTAGCCCCCCTTTAAATTGTTTTCTCTTTTAAATATTTCCCAAATGATGTTTAACAGAACAAGGAAATGTTCACAGTATGTCTGATAATATTTTTTCTTTTGGAGAAAGTCTTATTTATTATATTATGACTAGAATAAAAGCAGTTTTAAAATTTTTAACACCATTTTTAGGACAAAATTATTAGCCCCTTTAGGCTAATTTTTTTTTGATAGTCTACAGAACAAACCATCTTGCCTAATTACCCTAACCTGCCCAGTTAACCTAATTAACCTACAGTAGTTAAGCCTTTAAATGTCACTTTAAGCTGTATAGAAGTGTCTTGAAAAATATCTAGTAAAATATAATTTACTGTCATCATGACAAAGATAAAAAAAATCAGTTATTAGAAATGAGTTATTAAAACTATTATGTTTAGAAATGTGTTGAAAGAATCTGCTCTCTGTTAAACAGAAATTGGGGAAAAAAATAAACAGGGGAGCTAATAATTCAGGGGGGCTAATAATTCTGACTTCAACTGTATATGTATATATATATATATATATATATATATATCTTATATAATAAAATCTTCTTATAAGTTCTTCCTATAAGTTATATATAAGTTCTTTTTTCTAACAAAATGAAAATTCAAATGCCTAAACAGATCAAATAATAAATTTAACTTTCAAAACAACTACCCAAATGATAAATAAATTCTCAAACTGATCAAAAAATAAAATAAAATGCATTCTCAAATAAGAAATGTAATGTATTTGATATTTAATTTTCATGAACAACTCAGTAAAATCCTGTAATAATTAAATGGTAAATCAAATGCTCAAACTATAATTCAAATGGAGGAACCAGTTTCTCCTGATTACACACACACAGCTGGAAGCTCATGATGGACTGATTACTAGGTCTATAAAGACACCTCATTCACACAGACTCTTTGCTGAGTCTTGTTTTTCCCTGTGAAGTACTACAAAGTGGTTTTCCCTGTTTGTCCTGCCATGTCTGATCCTTGTCTTGTTTACCGTTTTTGTTGTTTTGCCTCCTGTCCTGTTTCTAATTTATAATCTATGTCTAATAAATGTTTTGTTTACATTTGTCTCTGTTTTAGTTTAATTTATTATTATTTTTTATTGAACTATCTTTGTTTGTTCTGATAATGTATTATTTCTTAGTACCAATTTCCAAAACAGTTTTTTAACAGTTTAAGTCAATGCAACTGATGTTTTCAAATGTTGAGTACACGAAAAAAAAGCAAAAGCAAAATATGGATTGTTTTTTTTTGTTTACTCAACTTCAGGCATTCCAGTTCTGCAGACAAAAAATGTTCAGTTGGCACAACTTAAAAAATTTGTTATAAAGTAGTTCACCGCTCCAGAAAACTAATAATCTTATTTTAGCACAACTAAATGTTTTTTTGCATTACTGACTAATAATTTTTGTTCAGTGCAGCTGATGTTTTCAAAAGTTGAGTAATCAAGAAAAAGCTAAAGGAAATAAGGATTATGTTTTTTTTGTTGTTGTACTGGCTTACATTTTTTACAGTGTATGATCCTGGGTGAAACCAGCAGGATAAAAGACCAGGTCACCATTCTAAAGTTTGTTAGGCCAAATACAGTCAGGCCAGCAATAAAAAAGAGACTTCAGGCGTGGGTTTATGCATAAGAGTCAATTCCAGGTTATGTACATCCATGATATCTGGTTATACAAGACTTGGGACCACTGCTTTAATGAATAAAAGTGTTAAAAATGTTTTACCTTAAACTTTGGAATGGTGGTTGTAGGATAATGAGAGAATGGGGAAATTCTAGCAGACTCTTACCCTGTATTCCCCCTTTGTATTCATAATTTTGGTTTTCACCACATCCATGGGCTGACAGAGAACTGTAGCACAGCCTCCCTGTGAAGACAACATAAAAATGTTGCTAAGTGGAATCAACAACATTGTTTTACATCCTGTTTCATTGTAGGCATGAGAGAGAAGGTGGAAAAATATCACGTGTATGAAGTCAAACCAACAAACTGCTTAAAAAGAATAATGGTTTCTGGAGAGGATGAACTTACCGCAATGAAACTGGCAACAAAGTGAGTGAAGATGTTGTCAGTCATTAGACCAGTTCCCAAAACCAGCTGCTTGGCCTGGTCATAACAGGACAGCTAGAAGAACCACGCAAGACGAGTGATGATTAGTGAATTGTACTAAACTGACTGATTATCTGCAATCCATTCAACGATTGTATGCAATAGTGTCTATGCAAAATTGAAAGTGTTTTTATTACCTGCCCCACAGTCACCAAGGCCCCTCTACTAGCTGCCATCGAGGCTCCAGAGAACAGCTTCTTTATTCCCTCTAGAAAGGATAGCAGGTTGTGAGGCAGGGTACTTAGAAACAGATCTCTATGAATATTTCAATTGACCCCAACCCTTGTCTGTTCTCTCTTTCCTGATGGATGAGTAAGTAGCACAGTCTCACAATCTGTCATTACACATTTCCAAATTCCTGTTGGAAAGATTAAACATGCAGACTTTGGCATGCATGCTTTTCCAGCATCAAAATGTTGCTGTGGTTTAAATACTAAAAAGTATTTTTCGAGCAGCTTATTCATCCAATTTCTTGTAGACCTGAACCTAATATATCTCTTTTTTTGTAAATGGATTATTCTCACCTTCTTTTAAGACACGTAACAATCCATCAAGAGCGTGCGCATAGCTGCAAAACACCATATGTTTTCAGGAAGGATTAGCATTTTGGCTTCATGTATAGTATATAATCTTTGAGACTCACTTTCTTCTAAGCACAGGAGGCAGCTTCATATCATTCTGCATTCTGTTATAGTACATGGTAGAAGAACAGGGATATCATTATTTTACTCAGTTGCTCCACCAGAAATCATTCACAACAGCATCTTTTATTCATGAGTTTCATTCATCTTTCCCTCATGAGTTTTTACTCACCTGACATTAAAGAGCCCCTATTACACATTGAAAAGGGTCATATTTCGGTTTTATGGGTCTCTAACAACATACTGATATGTATGCAAGGTCAAAAAACACGTTCATGGTCTTATAACATGCATTTATTTTTACCTAATTATCCCAGCGACTCCCATATGAATCGTTCAGCGATTCATTTGTTCCCAAAGCCCTGCTTAGCGCGAAGCTAATCTGCGCTGATTGGACCGATGACAGCCTGTTGCCATTGGTCGACAGCGTTCAGCGCAAGACAGTAAAATGGCCAGCATGGTTTATCAAGCCCGCGGCCGCGGGTCGCCAACATTGGTATAGGATCAGATCGCAGCAGGCGCTCGAAACATGCTTCAAAGTAAACTTACTAACACCACAGTAAACAGTAACCGGTTCTCAACCGTGTTATTCAGACACCTCAGCGGCGAAAGTAGTGCAGTTAAACACTAGCATATGTAAGACATACATTCAGTTTTAATCCACACAGCAAAAGCTAAACTATTCTGAACCTTGACCGCTGCACGTGTGCAGGATCAGCTAACGATGGCCATAGCAATGACAAATGGCAGTGGAATGAGCTCCCGAAAGCATTTAAATCTGTAAACAAAGCAGCACGCGTCGCGTTTACAACGTTGCATTAGACGCGATATGTGAATATAAAGAGTTACAGTACACGCGGTTACTAGTAACAAAACATGTAGATCATTTCTATTTGCAATCATTGCTGTGGCACCTCGTCCGTGAAATGCTACATGTTCTAAGTGCTTACCTGTACTCTGCTTTTCCAAATGATCACATCCCCAGCCGGGAGATTGTAGCATCCTCTGTCCTCTGACAAGCTATCTCTGCGGGCTTCTGCTCTCCATTCGCAAGCCTTTTCAGTGCTGCTCACCAGCCCGAAGCCCAGCGTTCAGCAGCCTACCGGTGTACCTAATATTTTGTCCTTATTTTGCCTGCACCCCTGGTGTCTTGTCTGTCCATTACAAGATGGAGGCAGAAACTAATGCATGAGCTGTGTAGTGATAGATCACCCATTGTAAGCGTGCAGATTTCTGAACGACTCCTTTCCCTCACACTTTCAATAATATCCAGGTAAACACAGCGTATTCATGAGCGTCTTGCTGCTGTGTTAGTGGGCGGGCCGCAGGTTTGAATTTTGCCAGGTCTGTGCGCAACCAAGTTTCGTAACGACGTCACGCCGAAACGGCTGAAGATTCGTTATCAAGACGATTCATTTAAACCACTATGAGTCGACTCTTTTATAGATGAATCAATAGTTTTTAAAACTGTCCACTTTCAGATTTTAACGTTAGCTGGATATTTCACTTCACTAAGAGCTGTGTTACACACTACATGGAAGGTAATTTTCAAAAACCCATAATAGGGGCTCTTTAACCATATCTGATGGTGTCCCAATAAAACCCCCAGTAAAACCTGCAGATTAAGAAAATTAAATTACCCCTTTTAAAACAGTTTCTCATCCTGGAACCTGCAATTTTTGAAACCATGGCTCCATTTCTCAAAACTGTACACACAAAACACACACCACATGCAAAATGTCCCAAAAATCTTGCAAAAGCAAATACTTCTTTTAAAAAAAAATTTTCTACATATAGTACACACAAACATAAAATAATTTAACTACACAGAGAGATGTGAGAAATGTAGAAGATCTCTTGTTCAAATTTCAGTAGAGCACATTAGCTTGTCAAGGCACTCACCCATACATTTATGTACAGAAGTACACTGTATGTACAGTGTGTATGTATATTGAGTATATATGTTCACTAATTACAGAAATGTAAGGGGGATATTTTATCATCAATAGTATTTTCATTGCATTGTATATGTAAGAGCCATTTTGAACGTGTTATCCCAATGAAACAGGAGCATTTAGGATCAAGTAATATGTGTAATGTAGTAAACTACAGAGTTTTTGCAACTAATTTTAAAGCTTGTAATATGCTTGTAGTTCTGCAGACTTGCTCTAAAGCAGTGGTCTCAAACTCAGTTCCTGGAGGGCTACAGCTCTGCATAGTTTAGCTTTAACCACCTCCAACTCACACCTGCTTCATAGTCTCTAGTAGGCTGTTTCTCAATTCCAAGATGGCTGGGAATGGACTTGCATTCTTGTGGAGACCGGTCTTGCCAAGTTACCTCGGAAGAAAACCGCGAGAACAGAGAACGCGTCCTCTAAGAAATGAGATGCTGCATTCTTCCTGATAGCCCCATGACCTTCATGCATTTTTTTACAGAAAATTATTTAAACATTTCAAGCATTCATACAATGATTTATTGTTTTTCCTCTATTAACAACATATGCTATGTATAAAGACCGTACAATTATACGTTGCACAATACAAATACAACAAATTTTTATATGAATTTCAGCAAATAATACCCTTAATGTGTTTATGCCTTTATAAAGATTTTCAGGGTAATGTTTACTTTCACTATTTAATTTAGGGAAACTAAACTTATATCTCTGAACTTAAATAATAAATCCATATTAAATGCTTCCCACCTCCTTTATTCAGCCGCAATGACTTCTGGGACATCTCAAGCAAGTTTTCCGCTCAAGTCTGCATCGATACGTCCTCAATATCAAGAACACATCCAGGAACTTTCACACGTCCTCCGTTCTTGCAGCCTTGAGTTTTGGATTTAAACTTTGGAGTTTGATGATGACTTTATATGAGAACACGAGGGTGCAACATTGCTGAAGAACGCAACTAAGAAACAGCCGTAGTCTTGAACACCTTAATTAGTTGGATCAGCTGTGTTTGATTAAGGTTGGAGCAAAACTGTGCAGAATTGCGGCCCTCCAGGAATCGAGTTTGAAGCCAATGCTCTAAAGCAGGTAAAATAGTGAAAGGGTTCACTAGTCTCAATTATCAATTATAGTGTCTAAGCATTTTGAGAAACATTTATTCAAAAGCTTTAAAATTTCTGTAGTTTTTTAACATTATTTAAAAAAGCTTTAAAAACTGGACAACCAGTTTTGCGTCTCAGGAAGAAATTTTTTGTTGGAGATTTAAATCACAATTTCTAACATTTTAATAAGACCTTCATGACAATGTTTGTTGGTGTAAGTCATTAATTGTAATATGAAAATACGAACAGATTGCTGTGTATTTCAAACTATCTGCTAAAATTACTAGAACTACCTTTAATGTTTTATCTTGATAATATGAGTCTGGAATTTGAAAAAATAAGGCCCAGTCACTTTTGGTCGATTCTAGTCATCTCTTGTTTACAACTCAAGGTCATTCTCAAAACATACTCTTTCTCAAGAGCGCCAAATACATCCTAGGAGGAACATTTTTTGCAACTTTTGCAAATCCACCAGAGGCCGCTGTGTAGGTTTTTTGAGATCACAAATTTCTCTCGCAAGTGTCATTTGTGCCTGCAGTTCTCGTGTAAATCCACCAGAGGCCACTGTCGGCTGACTGAATGACTGACCGATCGACTGACCCACCCTCCTCCTTCCCTAAACTCAACCAACAGTTCTAAAAAGCAATCCAGAAAAAAAGATTTCAGAATGAGTCTATGTTCCTTTTTCAGCTTGTTCAAGTGGCTAGAATACACCATTAAACAAATAGTTTTAAGAACTCTTTGTTTTTTTTTAATTATCCACAAATGTGTGTTGTAGTCAGTCGGGGAGTTTTCCATGACACTCTCACCTCCAAAAGCAGCCAGTAAGATCTTCTGGTAGAAGGGCATGGGCCCTTGGTTTTGACTGGCTATCTGGTCTCTAACAGTTTCATATATGGCGAAGCGGGTCATCGAGTATGACATCTAGAACAGTTAACATGGCATCATGCTGTCAAGTGTGAAAATAAGCACCAGAGTGAAAATATGTGCCTCAGCCTACATTTTTGCAATGTGTAAAAAAATACATTGCACTGGGTATTCTCTGTTGCATATTACAGATAAATCCTTTAGAGAGCATTGCCTACATTTTCTGATGTATGTTACTTTTTCTGATGTATGTTAATTGTGTTTTGTTGTGTTTCAGATAAACGTCTTTCTTGTAGACGTGCATGAAAAGGTGGGGCTTGTTGTACAGATCACTTTGTGAAGCATTGACGTTAACCCTTCCCTAATCCCAACCAATTTTGCACAGTACAACACAGTAAATAGTGAGATACAGTGCAAACTATCCAAAAAAATGCTGGGTTGTTTCAACCTAACATTATATCAATTATAAAGAAACCTAAATGTTTAGTTAAAAAAATATATTTAAATGTAATAAAAAATGTATCCAGCTGGGTTTGTATATATTTGACCCAATAGTGGGTTAAAACAACCCAGCACATCACTTATAATAGACACCATTAGGATGCCGGTGGTACTTACTTGATGTTTGGCTAAGAACTGCAGTAAAATAATACTTAATTCATCAATAATATGTCCCTGTAATTATCATTAGTGATATTTACAGAACATATGTTGCCCTCCAGCATTTATTTGACCTATAAACAGCAGTCAAACAGACTGTTAAAGAACGTTTTGCAGTTTCACAAAAAATAAGCCAAAGCACATATTTTCAATGAACCATGTTGACCAAAAAGATTGCAAAAAAATGCAAATCTTCTGCCTAGGCACTGACCTGCCTGCAGAGGGAGGCACTGAGGCCATTGTAGACTGCAAACACCCCATCACTGCGCACCACCTGTACAGCCATGCCAGTCATTCTCATCTTCACCTCCTGCTGGGTCTGCAGATGAACCTGCAGGTGGAAGACTAGTTTATGACCAACTCAACTCACCACAAAATGGGTTGCCAGTTTATATACAATAAATGGGTTTTGCCTCGCTGTTTCATTGCCGACAAGACACAGACAGACAGACACATAGACAGATAGATAGATCTGATTTCATTGATTGGTTTGGTCTTGGTAAACTGTGCTTTTCTCATCATGCTTATGTTGGTCTCTTTGCTTGTGTTGATACACATATATACAGTATTTGGACAATGAAACTGAAATACTTACGTGCAGAATTAAATGCAAATTAATTAAATTAAACTTTTATGTTTCCACTAAAACAGTTCATCTGGGAGCTCCACAGGGTTAATATACATGGCCTGGGTGCTACAGCCAAACCTTTAATCACTCATGCCAATGCCAAATGTCAGCTTCAGTGGTGCCAGCAGCAAAAATCCTGGGCTGTGAACAATGTCCTTTACTGTCTTTCCCACATCTGGGAGAGTGCATTCCCAAAGTGAATCATGGGGGTTAATCAGTGATGGTTAGGGCTGCAATATCATATCATTTCCTAGGCCCAATACTTGTGCTAGATGGGTGCTTCACTGCCAGGGACTACTGAACCATTCTGGTACACCCAATGGTTCAAACATTGTATCCTGAAGGCAGTGCCGTGTATCAGGTTGATAAGGCATCAATGTTTGTTTGAGACAAGGTTTGCTCATGAACCCTTGTATATATATATATATGACTGAAATGCCTGGTAGGGTATTCTTTTGTGGCCAATACAGCATCAATTAATCTTGGGAATGACAGATACAAGTCCTGCACAGTGGCCAGAGAGATTTTGATCTATTCTTCTAGCAAAATAGTGGTCAGGTCACTACGTGATGCTGGTGAAGAAAAATGTTTTCTGGCTTGCTCCTCCAAAACACCTCAAAGTGCTCAATAATATTAGGTTCTGGTGACTGTGAAGGCCATGGGAGATGTTAACATCTCTGTCACCAGTCTTGCTGTGTGTCTTCGTGCATTATCATCCTGATACACGCCACTGCCTCTAGGATAAAATGTTTGAACTACTAGATGCACATGCTTCAGTAGTCCTTGGCAATGATGCTCTATCTAGCAGCAGTATTGGGCCTAGGGAATGCGATAATATTGCGGACCAAACCATCACTGATCCCCCGTGCTTGACTCTGGGTATCAACAATCTGGGTGGTACACTTCTATGGGGCTTTGCCACACCTGAACTCTCCTGAATGTGAGAAAGACAGTGTAGGTGGACTTATCAGAGAACAATACATGTTTCACATTGTCCACCACCCAAGATTTTGACTGCTGCACCACTGAAACAGGTTTTTAGCATTGGAACAAGTGAGCAAAGGTTTGGCTATAGCAGTCGGCCATTTATATTGACCTTTGGGGCTCCCGGCCAACAGTTTTAGTGGAAACAGGAGAGTTCGCTTGCACATTTAATTTTGCAGTGAGTTGGGCAGCTGTGGTTTTATGTTTTTTGGAACATACAATCAGTGTTAGCTCCCAGACAACCCTTTCAGACAGCTTCCTCTTGTGTCCACAGTTAATCCTGTGGAATGTGGTTCTTCTTCTTGGTGGTTTGCTGATATTACTCTTGATACTGTGGCTCTTGATACAGTACATTGTGAAGACTTGCTGTCTTGGTCACAGATCCGCTAGCAGGACGTGCACCAACAATTTGTCCTCTTTTGAACTCTGATGTCACCATATGATAAAATGTTGTGTGCATTGCATTTTAATTAATATATACTCTGCTCTTACTGGTGGAATGTGCAATCAATGAAGACTGGGTACTAGCTACCATGAAACCTCCAACACTAAAATGGCCAGTGTTTCAGTTTCATTGTCCAAACCCTGTACTTTCGCAATCCATATCAATTGTATCTTGTAACCATAATTGTCATTTCTGTCACATGCTGTCTTTTTCACCACAGGGGGCAGTGTAGTGGAAAGACAGTGGTGGAAATGACATTTCTACAGTTTATTGTGAAAAAAATGTAAGATAGTTTCACCAATTAGCTTTAAATTGATACTAGCATTTCATGTGTAAAAAACACTCTTATTTAGCTTCATTTTGTTTGCTTTTGAAAAACACATTTGAAAGTACAGCATGTTTGGAAATGGTGTGGAATAAATGTATTACATTATCAAGCAAACTGTACCTTGATTTAAAATCTTGAACATGTGCTCTGATGTCACTATTCATTTTCAAACCACCCAAACAGTCTTTCACACAAACTTTTTTAAGAGACATTATGGTGTTGTTGCACTGTGATACTGTTGATACTTTGACAGCTATATTTTGTATAAAAATTTATAGTGATAGTAGTCTCACATTAATAACTATAAAATATTGAAATTATTTCACTAGTGATTAAATAAGCTACATTAATAGTTACCAGATAAATAATATTTTTTAATGTTATTTTTTTTTGTTATTTCACCAGGTCTGGGTGTGTGACAAGGAGAAAACAGAGATTTTGACACATAAAAGCTGGTTAAATAATATGAAAATGTAATAAAAAGGTAGTCATTTTTCAAAACTAAGTGTTATTGTTAGTTTGACAAAGAAGGAGGACATAAAAGTACCTGTAAGAATTACCTATATAGTAACAGTTTGGGCTGGCCTATTTTTTATACACATGCACACTTTTTACACATACAGTACGCTACACATGGTTAATGTGTTGCACTCGTACCTTTATCAAGTCAAGTGGGTGAGTGCAACAGGCGGCTGCACATGAGGCAATTCCTCCAAAGTACCAGCGTGAAACACGCGTCTCTGTCATGACTGAATCTTAGTCTATTCCGTAATGACACGAAGAAGGAATGAAGCTGTTCGAGCACATGCAACATTAAATGGTCTGACCTGAGATAAAGTCTGGGTGTTACACACACGATACATGCTATAGACATACACTCTGTACATATGCAAACATGATACACTCTATACATATGCACACATGCTACACTCTCCATACTTATACAGACATGATACACAGCATACTTTTAAACACAATACACTTTATAAATATACACACATGATACACGCCATATATATGCACACATGATACATTCTATAGATGAACACTATACATATGCACACATGATACACTATAGATATACACTCTATACATATGCACACATGATACACTCAATACATATATACAAACACGATACACTCCATACATATACACACACATGATACACTCTATACTATACACACGATACACTCTATAGATATACACTCTATACCAGGGGTGCTCAAC
>CAIGQZ010032901.1:906603-927942 GCA_903798205.1 Danio tinwini | reverse complement strand
TTCTTCAAAATATCTTCCTTTATAGAGGTAAAGGTGGTTTTATATTCAGATATTTAGACATTCTCCTTAATATAATTTCAGAAAAGTATTCTTTGCTAATTCTAAATAGGGAAATCATATAAGCAGCCAATGACTGTCAAAGTACAACATTGCTTACAGTCAATTAGATTGTGTTAATGTTGTTTTGAAGTCATACTGGCATGCTAATTCCGAGCAAATATTCAAAGTAACATGGTAAACAATATATAGAGACTTCTAAATGAAGGAATGTGTGAATATAAAACCAACTTTACCTTTATTCTTCCTTTGTGTTCAGCAGGAAAAAAAAAACTCAAAACAGCTTTGGAACAAGTGTAGGGTGACTAAATGACAACAGGATTTTCTATTCCTTCAATGTAGATCTTTATGCACAGTTTTACTACTGAAACAGCCTATTAGTCATCACTGTACCATTGTAATGCAATTCATGCAGACTGTTTTGTGAGCACAGTTTGCCAATGTGCCAATTTACCAAAGTGACCAATCATTTTTCAGTACAATGTTTATTATATAAAAAACAAAAAGGGTATCGATTCATGAGGCAAATGGAGTAAAACATTTATATCATTACAGAAGCGTAAGATTTGGAGCATTTATTATTTTTAATGTTAAAAATAACTGCTGCTTAATTGTTTTGTGGAAACTCGCTTCAGCATTGGTATATAATGTGTACATCTTCGATAGTCACATCGCAGGATGTGCAATTTTGTGTCTGAACTATAGTGGTACCTAAACCATATTATTTTATAAATAACCAGACACTTTTGATGACATCATTTGTCATTGGTGAATTGAGCCATTGCAAAGTTTAACCATGAAATGAAAGTTTATCATCTGTATGTGCCTTCATCAAACTTGGACACAAAATTATAACAAAGATTAACTGTATTTTTTTTTATCATAATTTCATTAAGGCTCAGTAGTGCCATTTTACATTTGATTATTAGATTTCTGTACCTGAATGCTGTTAGAACCCCCTCCCACCCATTTAAAAAAGCACAAACCCTATTACATTTGTATCTTTGATCTGTTGTATTTATCTTTTCTTGTAATTTATTATAATTTATACTCTTGCACTACCCTACAAAATCATCGCAGTAATGGGAGGTTGTGTTTCTAACAGGGTTCCTATGCTTTTTGAATACTTTAATTTCAGACACGTATTCAAGGCCTAAAAAGAACAAACCTAGATCCTTGAAAGTGTTTAAATTAAATAGTTTTATCTTGTCATTTCAACATCTGTATGGCGCTGCTGTCAAAAACAATGAAAAAAGAGAAACTATACATTAAACAATCTTAAATTTAAACCTTGTACAAGAACAATGACAAAAAATACACATTTTTATTAATATTTAAAAAATTGCATTTAAATATTACCAGTATTGAATTCAACAACTTGTATTAAAGTTCTTTAAACATGACTGTTTAAGTTGTCTATTTGACACATTCAAAACATTTTTCATGCTAATATTAGTGTAAGTGGATTCAAACAGATGATTGAATGCAAGAATACAGCGCCATCTGCTGTTTAAAAACTAAGCAAGATTCAAGAGAGAAAAGCTATGCATTTTGTAAGTCAATTGATGCAGACTCGATTTTCTGAACTTTAGTTTTTTTGCCACTGCTTGAAGTTTTTTTAGCTGCACATTCTTTTTTGCTAACAGAGAATCAGGACAGATGTTGCCTGGTTTATATACTCATTATAGTCTGATTTCACAGACACAGCCTGCAGAGGACAGCACCGTGTGTTCAAAGAACACTCAAGACCAGCTCTGTCAGTCCGGTCGATGCCATCGCAACACCTCATCTAGATGGGTCGCCCAAAGAATACTCACCCAAAATCCAGCAGCTTGTCAATGACATTGCCAGCCTCACGCTCATAGAAGTGTCTGACCTCAACGAGTTACTAAAGGTACAGCACAATAATTAATGCAAAACGCTAAATACATTTGTGACAAATCCCTCTTCAGGACTAGTTTTCCAAATGACATTTGAGTTATAGTTTTTCTCAGACGCCGTCTGTCATTTTTATTTATGGATTTGGACAGGACTAAAATTTTGTGTTTATTACTGAGGTAGGAGTGTTTGGGTGTTGTACAAGACTGTGTGTTCAAGATGCATGGATTGTGTATGGTCGTGTGAAGTAAAACATCCTAAATTTAGTGTTTAAACATTTTATAAAGTTTTTTTTTTTTGTCACCGTGTTATAATTTAAATGCCATTTATAGCTAATTAGATGTAGCATGCACTGCACTTTAACCAATTCATATTTAAAACAGTACTGCCTACAACTTTGTGTACACCTATCCATCGTACGTATCGCTGTCAACATTGCCAATTTTACATTGTCTTGTTTTTTTGTAAGTATGTAGTTGTATTTTGCACTGTCTGGAGCCAGCACCTAAGCTTTTCACTCATCATAGCACACGTGCTGCTGATGATGTGACAATAAAAGTGATTTGATTTAATTAGGTTGCGAGCAAATTACTGGTAAGTTTAGACTTTGTTTTTGGCCTCTGCAACTGCTACTGAGTCATGTATTTTAATTTTAAGTTGGTATAAAAGAGTCTGTTGTCAGTAATCAATGTTGTATTAACGTCAAAAAGATTAACAAGCCTCTTGGGAAATTATTTTAAAGATGTATTTGAGTAATTTATTAACAGTCAGCTTAAAAATCTTCACTTGATAAGATGTTTCATGTTACTTTGTTACCTGCTAAATAGTTATTGTGGCCATTTGCTGTATTTCCTAATCGTGCAAAAACTTATACATGACTTTAAAATACATTAATGTTTGTTTGGTTTTTGTCTCCCTTCAGAAAACGCTGAACATTCAGGATGTTGGAATGATGTCTATGGGCTCAATGGCAGCAATGCCAGCGGCACCCGCTGCTGAGGTAAAGCTTTATTAGAGGCACTAATTCAATGTGTGCGGTTGGCCATTATAAACACACTAAACTGAATACTCTTCTCAAAGAAATGCATTTGATCTATGAGGTCTTTGTCAAAAGTTTAAAGATTATTAAAAAAAAACCAATATTTTATTAATTGTCTGTCTCACATATTATGTGCACCTTAATTAGTAGATTTTCAAAATACACTCAGAATTATTAGCCCCCTGTATATTTCTCCTCAATTTCTGAAACATAATAGTTTTAAGAACTAATTTTTAAGAACTGATTTCTTTTATCTTTGCCATGATGACAGTACATAATATTTTACTAGATATTTTTCAAGACACTAGTATTTAGCTTAAAAGGCAATTTAAAGAACTAGGTTAATTAGGTTAACTAGGCAAGTTAACTTAATTAGCCAAGTCTTTGTATAATAGTTTGTTCTTAATAATAATAATATTGACCAAAATAGTTTTTTTAAACTACTTTTATTCTAGCCAAAATAAAACAAGTCTTTCTCCAGAAAAAAACAGTATCAGACATACTGTGAAAACAATTCTTGCTCTGTTAAACATCATTTGTGAAATATTTATAAAAGCAAAAAAATGATTCTCATTTCAACTGTATGTAACATCATTTAAACCCATAGAAACAGCATAATTAAAAGCAAAGAAGCACAACAAAAAACACAATTTAGGCTCTCTTATAATGCATAATTGTTTTTAATGGATAATTAGTCTCCAACACTGCAGAAATTATAATAAAATTCTAAAAAGAAAATTATAAAATTTATAAACCATACTGACCAAAAAACACATTCATTAGCATATTAATGATCTCGTCAAGTTTGACTGTTATTTTTAGCACAGGGATATATATATATATACTGGCTATTTCTTTTGAGATATTTTATTATTGTTGTTGTTTTTTGTATCTTGTTTTTGCAAAGACTTATTTATTGTTTTCCTCTTTGTCTGAATTTGCAGATGGTAGAAGTAGGGATGTTCATATTGATCAGTTACTAGATAAACCACAGTCTGAATTTTTACTCTTATTATTAAATGGTTTAAAAAGTAATTCAGACTTTTTCTGAAATTTTTTTAAAACATTTTTGGATGAATGTAAAACTCCACTGTACATCTCAGTCAACATAGCATTCAGAGAAAGAAAAGAAAACTATTAAGTTATCATCAAATGGTTTAGCAGTGTTCAGAGAGAAAGAAGATAAAACAGCATTTCAGTAAGTTTGTTTGACTGCATTTTATTTAGTGTCAAGTCAGCAGCCCAATAGATGATATATTGTCATAATGTCATTATAACACAGTGACAGCTTCAGCATATCTGATCATGTATTAGAGTTAGCTATCATTCAGAACTAAAATGGTTGGCTTTTGTGTAAACTTAGTTACAAAAACTAGTTGCCTTTCTAAAATTAAGAAAACTTGCAAGGTATACATTTTGCTTTTCTCCGATTCCTTGATTGTTTGTAGCATTTAACAACAAATTAAAAATTTTGTTATTGTATTAAGTTACTTTTGAAATTACATTCCTTTTATAAAAAAAGTATATCGTTTTCCATCATGTTTATCGTGTTTTTCTTGTGATTAGACTGTTTTTCGCTGCTATTTTATTCCTTTCCTGCTTTTTAACTGGCAATCATTTGTAGTCACCTGGCTAAACATTGTAACCCATATAGAATTCTGATATATGGTACTCTATGCAAATTATATATTAGGTTATATATAAGTTAATGTTTGAATTGCACCTAAAATGTCTAATGCAAAATATTGTAAATGCACCATTGGAATTACAAATAGACACATTTATGTTCAAGTTTATTTAAAATTTTATAAATGGGTCAAAATATGGCCATATATCAGATTCAGTATGGGAAAATATTTTTGTTGTTTTTGCTTTAAACTGTCCTTCCTGAATTTTGTGGGGAAAACTTCTGATTATTGTCCCATAAAATTACAGATTTTTTGCAGTGACTTCTCAATTTTCAGCAATATTTGCAAAAAACTTTCACTTTTCACTTTCAAAAAAAATTGCAAGCTACTCGAAATTTTGCTTCAATAAATTCAGCGTTATCACAAATGCAAAATTCTGGAGGGATTATTTAAGATAAATCATGCAGTTTAGTTAACATTTTTAACTGAAAAATTATTTAGTTTTAATTTAGTCTTTTTAGTCAATGAAAGTTAGGTAATTTGAAAGTTAGCTTAGAATAGGAACCCTGTTATTTGGTTCCTTTTGATATAACTGAGATCTGTTTTTTTCTCAGCTCACAGAAGCACTGGTACGTGATGAATTACATCATCATGTTCTAACTATGTTCTTTTATTATTATTATTATTTAAAAACAACTAATTTCTTGTAGATCGATATAAAAAAGTGACATGTTACAATAAGGTTGTATTAGTTAAACGTTAGTTAATGCACTTGCTAACATGAACAAACTGAACAAAACATTTATTACACTATTTGTTACATTTGTCAATGAAAATACAGTCCTTTGCATTAACTAAATGTTAACAAGCATGAATTCATATTTTTAATGCATTAATAAATGTTGTACATTTATTGTTCATTATTAGTTTATGTTAGTAAATACATTAACATTAAACAATAAAACCTTAAAATACAAAAAATTAAAAAATGAATCTTTGCTAATTATTAACAGCTCACAGATATGTTCCTTTTCATCTAAATCTAAATTAACATTATAATTTTGTTGGTTAGCAGTTAATGATTGGGAAAATTAACTAAATCTCCATCCTTAGGCAGAGGACGAGGCGGCACCTGCAAAGAAAGAGAAAACCCATTTTACAATAAAACTGACAGAATTCAAGGCAGCTGATAAAGTGAAGTTGATTAAAGAAGTGAAGAACTGCACAGAGGGCCTGAATCTTGTACAGGTAAGTGGTTTTTGTATGAGCTAAGAAGTGAAAGATCTGAATGATGTTTTTTAAATGTAACTGTGACTGTAAGAGACATTTGCAAATTTCAATTTCCAATCTTTCCACATCAGAACAACAACAAACCTCATATGAACAACAACATATGGGCATACTTTAGTCAGGCATTTCTAGTCAAATACCTGAACTAATGATCAGCAGAGGTTTGATGGTCTGGAGCTGCAGGTGTGTGAAAACACAATGAACAAGACAATAATGTATAACAGAACAGCGGAAGAAAACACAAAAAATAAGGTGCTCAATAGTCCAAAGTCCAGGGCTCATCCTGACTGACATGCTATGGTGAGGGCTGTGCAGAAAAATCCCAAATTCCTCCAGAATTATCTATGGGACTGGCCCCGTTTACACTAATACGTTTTAGTTTTAAATCTGTGTTTTAGAATGAAAACTATCCGCGTCCACACTGGCGTTTTACCCAGCATTTCTGAACAACTCTCCGTCCGCACTATACCGCTGAAAATGTACATCACGTGACCACACACACTGATTCCTTGAATGTTTGTAGCATTTAACAACAAATAAATTAAATATTTTGGTATTGTATCAAGTTACTTTTGGAATTACATTCCTTTTATCAAAAATGTATATTGTTTTCCACTATGTTTCTACCACACACTCTGGCATGCACTGCAGCGATGAGAGCTGTGCATGTCGGACTGTTCATGAAGGATCAACCACTGGATCTAATCTCACAATATTTATTAAATGTGATGTTTAATTCATCTTGTTGTCTATGTCTGACAACATATTCCATGACTCTGGTCTTTTAAATCTTTTTACTTGTTCTCAGGTAATGTGTTTTGGCAAACACGCAAAGATATGTTAATGCATTAATTAATGTAACCACATACACTGATTCTGCATATTGACTGATTGCTTGCCTTTATTTCCTATATTGTATAAACTTATTGTACGTTATACTTTTTATAATGGCCATTATTGATTATTAAAACTGATATTCAGAAAAAGAGAGGGTGTGTTTTTATTTTTTATCAAAATAGGCAGTAATGTTATAGGCTAGGGCTGGACAATAATTCGATATCAATATATATCGCAATAGATTTTTTTTCAATAACAGTGATATGATTTTTAAACCCATTTCTGGTATTTCTATATAAATTTGCATATGAATACTAATATTATTTATATATGATCTTATACATTGTATCACTCGTCACTGAATGAGGTTCAATGCTCAGCCGTCAGAAAGAGTGTGATGTCACTTGCGTGATGACGTACATCACAGACACGCCAGCGCACAGCAGTTGGTTAAGCTCTGTCGCAGAAAGTTTTACCTACAAAATGAGTGCCCTAAAGCAGGGCTGGAGCAAGCTGAACTGGCGCTTAGGGTCGAATGGCAATTAAGCTGCCCTCAACCCGAAAGTTAAAAAGAAAGTGACTGGTTCGCGGATGAAAGTGAGGTCTGGGAAGAAGGGGGTGGGTGTCGCGGATGAAAGTAAGGACCCGGGGGGTTCGCGGACGCTGCCCTCACTATTCTGTTGTCCTAGGCGGCCGCCTTTATGGACGCGCTGGCCCTGCCCTAAATACAGATGTAAATGAACAAGCTTCCAAAAGTAAGAATGCAGACGAAATAGTTAAGCGTGGAAAGTGGTTTGGCTTTTTAAGTTCAGATAACCTTATAGTTTCGGTACCCTGCAGAATATGCCGGAGAGTGTTGCTGACTAGCAGCGGGGACGCATCAGATCTGTTTCACTATTAAAAGCAGTTTCTCCTGATAAAACATACTGAGAGTCAGAAGATGAAGCATCATAAAAGTTTAAGCCAACCTGTCGCCTCACAATCACCACCATCCACCTCCACCGTGTAGGATTTAAATCAAACGTTGCTTATCAACACGTGCATATACACTCATAAATTACTTGCATATACACCTATACTATTGAATGTTCAAAAAAGGTATGAAACTTCCGCATATAGCCTAAATATAAACTTGATGCATGCTGGATCCTTGCATATACTCCCGCATTAACACACGCACATACATATAAACCCGATCCTTGCGTATACTCGATAAAATATTAGTCTATATAAATAGACTATATAAAATATATAAGAAATACTTTTATGTTAAACCTTTTATTTAGGTAATTATACACAAATATAAATAGACAGAGAACCCTTAATGTACGTTCAAGATGAAAAGCAACCAGAACTATGAATATACTCAAACAACTCTTTTTCTATTGCAAATATTGTTTGTAATGGCTAAATACAAATAAAAAGTGAACATTAATTTTTTGTGCTGTTTTTTTTTTTTAAGTTATAAGAGCCTGGAGGTATTATAGACTTGGCAAATTCAGTTTGCAAACATTTGTAGGTACAGACATACATGTGTGTGTTCTTGGCAGTTTTTTCCTGTCTTTTAAATATTGTCCATATCGATATCGGAATTATATTGTATCAACCGAAATTAAGAAATATATCGTGATGTAAATTTTTTCCATTTGTCCAGCCCTATTATAGGCTCCGTTTTGCTATAAATATGCATACAGTGAAGATGACGGTCATGTAAATATGTAGCTACACTACGCCTCAACATTTTTGGTGTCTGTTTAGTTGCTAATATCAAAATGAAAATAGGAAGTTCCTCATATCATGTTTTAATTTTAATGTTAAAAAAATAAGACAACATAGCCTGGGTGATGTGAAAGGTTCTAAAGTTCACTGTTCCCTTTGAAGATTCACCCGGTGTCCTCGGGCGTTTGTTTTCCGTATCAAACTTGTGAAGTTTGCGTTCTCTCCTGAATAAGGAAAGGATGCAAGACTGAACTTTGATGTCTCCGTTTTTCCCCATCCACACTGAACACAGAGCAGTAGCATTTTATAAACGAAACAGCCTCTTTAGCGTTTTCAAAAAGCTCCTTTTTTAGCGCTTGAAAATTAGTAGTGTGGACGGATGGCAGAACAGAAGCAAAACCTTTTCGTTTTAAAACTAAAATATATTAGTGTAAACGAGGCCTGAAAACTCATCCAGAACATGGGAGCCTTAAGTAATTATTGCAAAAAGTGGATCTGCAGGCATCAGCATCATAGGCTGTATTTTTGTTGAATAAATAATTACGGGCTGTGAGATGTCATGTGATCAATTGCTAGCAGAGTAGCCTTCTGTCACCTAAAACCACATTTGCAATTTTTGTGAATGTGGTTCGTACCCCCACCCACCCAGATCTATTTTATGGCATACGTCAAATATTTTGGAATTGGCAAATAGCTATAACTATAGGATGAAACAAGCTAATTTATGTCTAGTAAGTTATGCCATGGCAGAGCCAGCAAAGAAAACAAAAATAGTTTTGTCAGAGGAACACAAGAGGAATCAATGTTCAGAATAAATTAAATTGCAAAATGATGATAATGTACTATAGGTAACACATTAGTAATCGTTAGATAAAGCATTAAAAGGCAACAGTGAGAGAGCCTGTTTTTCACTGTTGGTTTAGGCTTAAGTTATAGTTATAGGCTTAAGTTAATAAAAAAAAAACAGAATTTTATTAATATTTAAACAATTACTATTTTGTTTTGAATCCGTTATCACCTATGATTAGGGCCAAACTGAATCTGCAGACATGTTTTGTTATTTCTGCAGAGAATTTTGTAAAAAAAAAAAAAACTTTGGATGAATGTGGAATGATTGTGGAATACATTTTTAACTTTTATTTAACGTTTACAATGCAAATTCAATTAGATCCGCTTATTTGGTAAACAAAGCACATTTTATATAATATCTACTAAAAGACAGGAAATATTACTTTACAAATTGTATTGTAAATAAATCTTATGAACATGTTCCTGTTAGTCAATATTACTGAAATTGATTTAAAAACTGAATAAATATAAATTTACATTAATTTACACAAGTAAATAAATAGACTTAATGATGGGCTAAAAATCTGTGCATTTCTGCACGTGCGGATTCCGTGTGGGCCCATGCTTTTGTAGTTGTCATTACATTGACTTTAGTTAAATCAACTGATGTTAAATGGAAACTTGTATACAGAGTTAGCAAACAAAATGCCTATAAATGGTCACAGAATTTTAGAATTAAAAAGTGTAAGACTTAATGTAACCTTTTAAGTCTTTAAGCATTTGATGAACAACCATTACCAATACAACAGTCTGAATATTCATTAAGAACTCCAAAATGTAAAAAAAAAAATATTTATTTACGCTTTTTCACGTCCATTATCATAATATATTGAATATCAGTGTGTCTCCGTTACTTTACACTCTTATAGACTTATGACAGTGTACAATGTACAGGCTATTAGGACATTTTGTAACACAGGCTACTTAATCTAATTTGGAAACAATGTCCACCAACCAGGTATTTACATTTACTGGTTCCATAAGTTTAGTTAACAAATGCTGGTAGCAGAGATTTTTTTACATATTAACCACATGGGGAACCATGAGCAAATGTTGCACGGTGGTGTTCTAATTTCTTTTTTCCTCTCAATTACAGGCCAAGAAGCTTGTGGAATCTCTACCCCAGGAGATCCGGACAAATGTCTCTAAAGATGAGGCGGAAAAACTGAAATCAGCACTTGAAGCAGCAGGAGGCACTGTGGTGCTGGAGTAAATATCTGCGCTACTACTTCACGTGTTACCTGTCAGTCAACGTTTTGTTTTGTTTTTTTACAAAAAAATAATTAAAAGAATTCGAAGAAAACAAATAACGCCTTTAAAATGACCACTTGGTCAATAAGAGATTGTCTGGATGGTGATGTCAGAATGAACTGTCAGGCTCTGATCCTGCAAACAGCGGCCATCACTGACTTGTCCATTTGTCCTTTAGCTACATGTGTTATAGGCTGAAGAGATAGTGATGGTCTGTGTCACTGAAGCTTGGTCTTTACGAAATCTACCCTGAAAATAGGATGTGATGCTTATTGCTGGTGGTTAAATAAACTTGTTGTACTGTAATGTGTATCTTAATGCATCATCATTATTTACAGAGGAAAAATCAAAGCACTATAAAGTTTGTTTTTTTTATCAAAATGTTTTGGTCAAAGCGAGATCACTGGATGCTGGCTGAAAATCTCAGTCTACAAAAAAAAAAAATGCGTGTTTCTTCGATCATTGTTTTCTATGTGAATATATGATAGAGGATGACCATTGTATTTGTGTCTTTCTTTAGCTTCTTACTCATGTTATGCTGTTCTAAAAATGCACCAAAATAAGTTTACATTTTAATAATATACATATAGAGGCCTTTGTTTAAATTTCATTGCTCTTGTTATCCCATTTTCCACAAAATAGTACAACTGTGTGTGAATAAG
Organism: Danio tinwini; assembly: GCA_903798205.1. NCBI lineage: Eukaryota > Metazoa > Chordata > Actinopteri > Cypriniformes > Danionidae > Danio > Danio tinwini. Next base: position 916,732 of record CAIGQZ010032901.1, on the reverse strand, counting down.
CCCTAAACATTTTACCAAACCTCTAAATATGAGTCGAAAAATACAGATTAGTGAGTCAAAAATGTAATAAATCAATGATGTTATGTTTATGTGGACTCTAGTTAAGCATGTGATAATCTGGTTATTAGTGCTAAACATTTGACTTCACAACTCCAGCTGAATTTGGTTTTGTATATAGTGAGCTGCCTAATACAGACAAATATTTCTTACTTGTAAAGATTTAGTACTGTTGAAAATACATTCTCGATTTCACATCAAAAACTAATGTTGAAAAAGATGTGTGTTTCTTGAGTTTACCAGATGGAGCATTTTAATAAGTAAATATAGAAAAAAAATTTGGCATACGAGGCAATAATATCCTCCTAGCTTTAAATCAGGGTGTCCGTGGGGTCTTAAAATGTTTTAAATTCCTAAAACTAAATTGAAGGCCTTAAAAAGACTTAAATTTACTGAAATATTTTATTGTGATATTTATTTACTGAAAGCAGTTTTGCTTTAACCCTAATCAGTTACAGCTCATCCAGGCTGAGTTGGAGGTGGTTGGAGATAAACTATGTAGAGCTGCGGCCCTCAGTAATTGAGTTTGAGACCATTAATTTTAAAGTTATCTATTTATTTATGGTGAGGACACTGACCTGGAGAGACAGTTGTGCATATATTTAGCTTTTTCTAAAAAGAAGTGTTTTGTTAAAGTGCATCTATGAAACAAGAGTTTGCTTGTTTTGATACATTATTTAAAATGTTTGGCTAAGAAATAAGTAAATTAGAATTTCTTTGAGAATAGTAAAAATATTTTCCTTTTTCATTGGATAAAAAAAAATCCTTACAGTGTTAATTAAAGTCTTAAATCCCATTAATAATGGTCTGAAAAAGTCTTAAGTTTGACTTTATGAAACTTGCAGAAACCCTGTTAAATGGTGACCTCCAAGACTTTTTACCCAATCACTAAATTTGAGAAATGCAATATATTCCTCATTTAAAAAGGTTAAAAGGAACAATGCTCTATTTTAAATGTTTATTTTCTAGTCTGAGAAAGTTTACAGTAGTTTTTGCCAGATAAAGCATTTTGAAAGTGAGAGTATATGATAGGGCTGCACTGTATTGGAAAAATCGGACATTTCGATATTTTGTTTTTCTGCAATATATTGCGATATACTGTTATACTTGGAAAGAATTTTGGTCACACTTTATTTTAAGCTTAAGGTCTCTCTTTTGCTTTAACAAAGTCCTAATTTGCTCCTTATTAATAGTTATTAATAGCGCGAGTGATTTACATGTTAGCTCAATGCGTTCTGTGTCTGGTGTGAACTCAGCATAAGCCAGTTAATATTAAGAATCGGTCCCTAAAGTGTTACCTAATGTATTAACTTTGACTGGGATGATTCTGTAGGAGAGTGAATCATGCATAATAAACAAACTACAAGCATAGATAAATGCAACAAAGCAAAGGTAAAAGCGAAATGAACAGTGCATGCATTATGATTTTGTATATGTAAATGTAAAAAATTACACTGCAAAGTTAAATCAACATTGCATATCTTTGCAATGTGACTATTGCAGATGCACACATAGCGGTATCGATGCTGAAACAAATATTGTGCAGCTCTACTATATGATGTCCTTTAAGATCTGTTTTGCTATTGTGTGATTTGTTTTAACATGGTAGGATAACACAGGCAAACATTGCATATCTAGAATAAATAAATAATAAATAATCATTCTTCAAATGTTTTAAACATAACCTGAAAAAGCCATCTTATAGTAGCTGCAGTCCTTTAAGCATACTTACAATTACAGTCAAGTGAGTTGAAACATTGAAGTCGAGTTCACCTGGAAAACTCGTACCATTGTGTTGCGCCATTTTTTACTACACATCAATAGGCACTTTGTGGACCATCTTGAATACTTTAGTGGTGAAGCAAGTAAACTACAAGGACCTTCCTTTTGTGCCACCTGTTGTTAAGTAAAAAAAAGAGTGTTATGAGTAGTCATGGGCCAGCATATGATTCTGACAATATAACCTTGGACAAAAATTTCAGTTTCTCTGTATTGTGATTACTGCTCTAAATTATGTTCTTTTAAAATGTCTAGGTAAAGAACAAAACCTTTTCCCCCCTTATATATAACACAATATATTTTATTTAAAAAAAACATTTAAAATAATTTGGAGCAGTAAACATGTTAGACTAAATAATGAAAATGAATCACTGAATTCTGCTGTCTTTATTATTTCAAAAACACTGATTTCAAAATGGCATCTTTGGATATCTTTTCTGCTGGAAATATGGTAGTCCTAACATAAAAAATGGTATAACAGAAATTTTTGGCGGTTTTAAAACCTTGACTTTTTCAAACCGCGGTATACGTTGAAAACGGTTATCGTCCCATGCCTAGTTATGGGTGGACCCTTCATCTCTGTGTGAATGTTGATAGCCTGGTCAAACAGATTTTGACTCAAGGATATTAGATATTGATAGATTTATAATAGAATCAGTTGGTACCACTTCTACATTTCCCCTAATGGCCTGTTTCCATTGAGAGGTAGGGTTTGGTAGGGGTCACCTTTACCACTGCTTAAAGAGTAAGAATGATACCATTTTGGTGGGAGTGAAGTCAGTGCTGTAAAGTAACAAATTACAAATACCTGAATTACAGTAATTAAGTAGTTTTTCTCAGAACTTGTAATTTACTAAGTAGTTTTAAAAATGTGTACTTTCATTTGAGTACATTTTTAGTGCTGTATCTATACTTTTCCTCCACTTCAACCTGCAGTCACTACTTCTATTGTTTTAGTTTTGTGATTCCTGTCCAATGAAATTGCACATAGAAGGTAAATTGCATCATAAGGAACAACCTCAAGACAAACTGGTTGGAAGCATTAAAAGTGTCCAAGAAGATGTCCAAAATCTTTACGTGCTATGACACAGAGACTGTTTAGTTGTGTCACTGATGATAACGGATGTTTACTATATGATGAAAAGGCCGAAATGGCCTTAAACAACCAAAGGCACAAGATGTCAACTTGACGTCAGATTGACGTACCACAACGTAGGGATGTTGCATTTTGTTTTGGAAAAGAAAATTGCATTCAACGCCATTTTTGCTTGAGGATTTGTCAAAACAAATGCTTTATACACATAAATAATTGTGTACAAATGTTCATTACTAACCTTTTAATGAACAAGAATTGATTATAGCTTATAAGGGAAAGTGGGGTGCTGAGTCTGTGGTATGTGTGGTGTCTACAATCCTAAAATAGTGATGGATGTAGTTTGATATGTTCACCGACAGTTGATTAATGGCCACTGTGATTAATTTTAGCATTCAATTAAATTCTGGGTGTGTCAGAAGATTTGCAACACTGCAGTGGTGTGACCTCTTAAGATGTGCATCAACCCAAGAATCAATATGCAGAATCAGATGATGCAAATGGCATGACATCAAGACAAGATTCAAGACAGATTTTGTTCTTGTTTTATTATATCAGGCCATGTTATGAGCAGAATTAATTCTGCAGATAAAATTTTAATCTTTGTTGTCAGTGTTGGGGGTAACGCATTACAAGTAATGCGAGTCACGTACTAATAATAATACTTTTCTAAGTAAAGAGTAAAGTAACGCATTACTTTGAAAAATTTATAATATTTGAGTTACTTTTTAAAAAAATGTAACGTGAGTTACTTTTCAATAATTTGATTTTAAAAAGTAAATTGTTCAAAATCGAGATGACGGATTGCGTTCATTATTTTGAACAAGAAAAGGAATTGAAAATGGTTTGTACTTCACTAATAAGACAAAAAGCACAAAAGCAGCAAACACATTGCCTTAATCTGTCATGAATCTATGTAAACTGCATGTGGAGCTCTGAGCTCAGAAAGTTCTCAGAAAATAACATTATCCTATATTATTAGATTTCTATGTGTTTTTTTAAGGTAAATGAAGGTGTGTTATACAGTGTGTTAATTGCAGAGCTTTTTAAAGAAATAAAAAAACTTGCAAGTTCTGAAAGAGATCAAGTGTCAGCCAGGTTAGAAAAAGTAATGCAAAAGTAACTCAAAAATAAAGTAACGCATTACTTAACATGAAATGTAACTAAGTAACACAACTAGTTATAGGAGAGTAACTCAATATTATAATGCATTAATCTCAAAAGTAATTTCCCCAAAACTGTTTGTTGTTAGGTATTATTTCGGAATGTGGGTTACTGAATGTCATGGATGGATGACATCAAATCCTGGATGAGTTTTCCTGCTTGTGTCCATTTTTTGATGAGTGTTGATCATCATTTATTGTGACATTATGATAATTAAGGTCTTACATTGTAACATGGAAATGTTCTTACAAGTCACAACCATATATGATTATTATCACTGACTTTCTGGCTTACCTGGATAACAATTTGTTTGAGCCTGGTAAGTACTTGAATGGAAGACCTCCTGGTGAAGTTTGAAATGTTAAACTGAAATTAAACTTAAACATAAAATGCCATGTTTTTCTTTTTTGAAAAGTGTTTAGACCTAGTATCCCAGACATGTTTGCCCATTACAATCTGTCCATCATCAAGACCTAAACTCTTTGTCTGCTGGGTCTCCTTTTAAGCAGTAAGGTTTTGTGTGGTGGATGTTCTGGTGCACAATGGCAGCTGATGCTACACATTGGAGGTGGCAGCAGACATTTCTGCTGGCTTCAAAAATGCATAAGTGGAATTGGTGGAGAAAACAATGACATAGGTGTGATATAAACATAATTATTTTGCTTTATTCCACAAATGATACACCATCAACTTCTTCTACCCAGAAAAGACTAGATGTTCAGTGTGTAATTTGCTTCCAAGGTATTTATGACACAAAAGAATGCGCTCAGAAATGGACACACAGAAAACTTCTATAAGCTCCTTGCTTAAGACTGATGCTTTTAATGTAAACTTTTATTCTCTTCATGTGTAATCAGGTGTTTTGCAACAAGTCTCTTGTTCATGTATTTATATTATGGTTTTATACTTCTGCAATTAATGTTTAACACTATCACAGCTAAACAAAATCATAGATGGTTGATTAATCACCTTATGTTAATACGTGTGCAACATAACATTTTAAGAAGCTTTGAACCTTTCTGCATCAGTTTACACCCATAATGCCAATAATTGGGGTACAAAACCATTCTTATAAATGCTTGTGCCTAAGGCCACCACCCAGACTAGAACCCAGACCAGAGTGAATACAGAACTAGAATCCAGGAAAACCCCAGAGGAACAGGAGGGGACTGAGACAAAATGGGTTAATCGCATAGCTCAGACATTCCCATCTCCAATATCTTTCTTTCCTTTCCGTTGAGGGTTTAGTTAAGTTTAGTGCGGCGCGAAACCAGTAGTCAACACGACTAGCCCTTTTGCCGCTTCAAAACTTGAAACGACTGACTCCACCCCACTCCAAACGCTGCAAGGACAAAGAACTGACCACCATCTAACCACATGCTCAGCAGAGGGAGTTATTCACATCAAAAAAGGAATGCAAGTGACACTTCCAGACTACCACTGAACTGGTGTAAAATAAATGTAACCCTAAAGAAACCATAGAAGGTTTAAATTGATTATTATTGGTTTACTTGGTTTGGTCTTACAAGATCTGAGTTTTTTCCATCATTACATTCTCTCAAACTCTTATTTTACTTTCTTTACTCTTCTCTACAACTGTATGAGTGTGTGTTTGTGTTAGGTATTAATTTCTGTTAGATTTGCCAATAAAGTTTCATTTTGTATATAGAAAGGTGCCTGTGCATGTTTATGAATCTATGTCTTCGATCGAAAGAACTTCAATTGTGTAATGGGTTTTTATTTTTGACAGCAATAGCCGTAATTAAAGTAAACTGTCCATTTGAATGATCGCTGGATGATTTGTTTCTTCGGATTTAAAGAGTCGATTCTTTTAAAGCCCTGTTTAAACAAATCTTCAATTCCCTTTGAGCTTATTCGCTACAAGACCTTCAAGAGTTTTCTGGCTCACAGTGACATTGGCATCACCCTCATCAATCAGTTTATCACATGATGAAATGACACACCATTGATGCCTACATGCATTCTATTTTGGCTGTGCTGAAGATTCCCTCAATAGGGCATCCATGTAGGTAACACATTAGTTCATGAGCCTAACATATGTTGTAATGTTATTCCTTTGTAGGGGCCATTGCAGTTTAGTCCAGCTGTGTAATTATTAGCTAATCTTGGCCATAAGAGGTGTCAGCAGGCCATATTATATACAGTGGAAGCGTTCTACCAATCATTCACCCCAGAGTCTTAAAAAGAGGTAAGAGCTGTATTACAAGTCATTGGGATAATGAGGATGAGAAGAGAACCTACAGCTGCCCGCAGTGCAGACAGATCTTCAGTGCAAGACCTGCTTTAGCTAAAAACACCATGCTGGCTGAAGTGGTGGCGAAACTGAAGAAAACTAAACGTCCCACCGAATGTGATGCTGGATATGTGCAGTGTGACGTCTGTACTGGCAAAAAAAATCCATCAAGTACTGTCTGGTGTGCCAGGAATCTTACTGTCAAACTCATTTTGAGCGGCACAAGGACTTTAAGAGGTTTCACTCTCATAAGCCACACAAAGTGATTATGCTACTGGACAGCTGCTGGACATGATCTGCCTAAAACATGAGAAAAAAACTAGAAATCTACGATATCACTGACCAACAGTGCATCTGTGAGCTGTGTAAAGAGCACAAACATAAAAACTACAAAATTGTATCCGCTGCAAAACAGAGGACAGAGAAACTGGTATGCACTTGACTGTTTGCCAAAAAGTTTAAATTCAGTCATCATTCACTTACCAACCAGTAGTTCAAAACCAGTTTTACTTATTTATTTTGCGGAACTCAAAAACACCAATGAAGTTTGAAGTTATTATTGTGTCACCATATTTGATTTGGTCTCTGTAAACAGTTCACACATTCTTCAAAATATGTTTTGTTCCATAAAAGAAACCCGTAATGGTTTTAAGGGCATGGGAGCAAGTAAATGACGACAGAATAAAAAAGGGAGAGGTATTTAAAAAATAGACACTTATGAAATATTTCTTAGGATTTGGCTTAAAGGGCACCTATGATGAAAGTCATCTTTTGTAAGCTGTTTGGAGAGGACTGTGTGTAGGTATAGTGTGTCCACAGTCATATTGGGGTGATATAAAAACGTATTAACATGTCTCTGTAGTATTGCATATAATCATATCAACAAGACAGGACGTGCACAAAGCAACTGGCATAAGGTCTGTTCAACTCGCTGTGATCATCAGTCATCATTAAATGTGCTCAAGAATGAGTTTTACAAGTTTAAAACGTTTTTAAAACAGTGCATGTTTGTAAAGAATTACAGCGATTTTACCTTCTTTGCTTTATCACCACAGCCGCATGTCAGTACAAATATAAAAGACGACACTTCAATCCCGGTGTGTGGACGTTGAATCAGGTTTATTTTGTACATTAACATAACGGAAATCCATACAGCAATGGATATTAACCTGTATCCTGTCACATTTGCCATGCAAAAGCAGTGCAAAGTTAAACAATGCAATTCATCTTTATTTCTACAGCACTTTTACAATGTAGATTGTGTCAAAGCAGCTTCACATAGAAGATTACAGTGAATTGAAACAGTTTCAGTTCAGTTTTTAAAGTTTAAGAGCAAATCCATCGATGCACAGCTCTACAAGTCCCGAAACATGCAAGCCAGTGGCGATAGAGGCAAGGAAAAAAAACTCACCAATTGGCGGAAGTGAGGGATGTAAAAACCTTGAGAGAAACCAGGCTCAGTTAGGCACGACCATTTCTCATGTGGCAGAGCTGCAGTCTAGGCGCTGGAGGCTGGAGAACGCTGGACGTCAGTGAAGACTTGTCTGTCCCTAAAGTCTCACAGGAATCTCATTCATGCTCTCCAACATGCGTGCTGTGTGTGAACTTTTTAACGGCATTGTGTGTGTCTCATCGTTGTACAAATACTGTAACGGTGGAATAAAGATTCTGAGGTAGGATCCAATCATTGGGAAAGTTCTTAATGTAGTATTTCTCACAAACATTACGTGAGATCTGCTTCTTTGATGTCTGTCACTGTGCTGTTTATCTGTTATCCTCGCTGTGGCCATCGCATACCTCTCGAAAAATGTAACTGCATGTCGCAGCAATGCGTAGCTCAAGCTCTGTTATTGGTTGGCTTGGTAGCGCTGACAAGTGTGGGCGGGGGTGAGAGTCGCGTGAACCCGTTGGAGCGAGTGTTTACAAGTGTCTAGTCCCGTGAAGGAGCTCTAGATGGAAACTGTTGTTTTGTGTTTACTTTATGATTAAAGTTGTTGCACGTCTGCCGTTTCCCGCCTCTGAATGAGCGAGTTTTAGCTACTTGTACATTAAGGTAGTGATCAGAAAAAAACAAAACACCAGCGAAGAAACACGACACAAAGGAACATATTGTAAATGTAATGAAACTTATTGACATTAATGTCTGACAGAAAACACCACACACACGATGTAACATACAAAAGCGGAAATGCTTTATTTACTTTAAGAACAGAGGCAAATTAAATGCGGGTACCAGGGCGAGAGATATAGACGTCAAAGGCTACACGCGATTATCATACCCACCACTAATTCCAAAGTAGGCTACCTAAGAAGCAAAACAAACAAACAAAAAAGTAATAATTAAATAAAATTAAACGTAAAATAAAAAAATAGTTTGAAATACACAAGAGCTTAAACTTAACAATTTCTTCATTTGTTCGGCCTGCTCCTTTTTTCAAGCTTTTCCAAATCGAATAAAATGGACAGAGGAAGGTCAACTGTGCTTGCATCTGGAATTTTATCATGCTGCAGAGTACCATTTTGTTTTTGCTGATTTTTAGAGAATCAGCACCAGTTGCTGCTTTATGACCTCTTGTGATTTTAAAACTTCAGTCAGTAGCATACCTGCCAACATTTGTCTCTAAAAATTCGGGAGAGTGGGGGTTAGCAGAGTGACCGATCTGTCTGCAATCCGGAGGTGTTACGCCCCATTCACGCCCCATTCACACAGGGCGTCAGCTTAAACGCTTCCCATTCACTTTGAATGGGTGATGTCAGGACTGCATTGTGGATCCGTCGGCGCCACTTTAGTGGCGTTGTTGCTGCAGAAGTTGGGACTTTCTCAACTTCTTAAGTGCCGACTGAAGCGCCAGCCAATCGTATCGCTGTATACAAATACACAAGCTTAGACAGTAGCCAATTGCTAACTAATTTCATTGGGTGACGCTGCTATGACGATCGCGTCAGCCCCAACTTCAGACACGCCCTCTGTCAAGCATTGATGCTGAAGCCCCGTGTAAATGGGGTGTTACAGATTGTACCAATCACCTGAGGACCGGGGAAAGAGGTTGAAACTCCGGGAGGTGGGTCTGAAATACGGGAGAATCCCGGGAAAAACGGGAGTGTTGGCAGGTATGGTCAGTAGTGCTAAAAAAAAAAAAAACAACAACACACAAATAATGAATTAGTATAAAATCTACCTGTAGCTTATTTCTATACATATTGTGTACAACAGTGGGTTAGATATTGCTGATGTTCTCTAGTTGATCTTTATTTTCTAGCTGCATTAAGCCTTTACAAATTTAGTGATGCTTTGAATTCTTACAAAGACCTGACGAGTTGCAGCACGTTCTGTCTTGATCTCCAACTGCACTGGAACAAGGACTGTAAATGTTCCTAGGCATACTAGAACGTACAGTATTGGTGCATCTTGATGATATTCTTAAGAATTCTGCCATAGTCATTGGTGGTGACGGTACTTGCGGTGCTACATCAATTTCTGAAAGATCCTCCATTCGGCCTTTTTTTTTCCAGTCCTTTTTTTCCAAATAAATTTTCTTCCTCACGGTCACTATAGTTGTGTCTTTAATGTCCCCTGATCAGACACATTTACAAAACAAAACCTTTTAGTATAGTGCCAGGGCAAAACTCACAGGTTGTAATAGATCAGGGGTTCTCAACCTTTTGCAAGCCGGTCACCCCCAAAGCTGGTTTATTGCAGTTGGTTTATCCCAGTGGCTGCGTGTGTGCGTTTGTGTATTTCACAAAAACTAAAGGAAAGCTTTAACTGTAGCCTATATTTA
>CAIGQZ010032901.1:874431-900981 GCA_903798205.1 Danio tinwini | reverse complement strand
CATATGTATAGAGTGTCTATATGTCTGGAGTGTTTCTTGTGTGTGCATATGTATAAAGTGTATCATTTTTGTATATGTATGGAGTATATCATGTCTGTATATGTATAGTGTGTATCATGCATGCATATGTATGGAGTTTATCATGTGTGTATATGTATGGAGTGTATATCTATAGAGTGTATCATGTGTGTGTATATGTATAGAGTGCATATTTGTGGAGTGTGTCATGTGTGTATATGTATGGAGTGTATATCTATAGAGTATCATGTGTGTGTATATGTATAGAGTATATCATGAGTGTGTATCTTGTGTGTGTATATGTAAGGAGTGTATCATGTGTGCATATGCATGGAGTGTATTATGTGTGTATATTTGTATGGAGGGTATCGTGTGTATATATAAATGAAGTGTATCATGTCCTTTCGCTCGTAAGGCTCCATCAACCCCCAATAGCTTAGTAGTTAGATAACTCACCTTTCTAGCCAGAGACCTGGGTTCTATCCCAGACCCTGACATGTGTGTATATGTGTGTATCATGTGTATGTGTGTGCATATGTATAGAGCAGGGGTGGGCAAACTTGATCCTGGAGGGCTGGTGTCCTGCTCAGTTTAGCTCCAACTCTAATCAAACACACCTGCTTATAGATTTCTAGTGATCTTGAAGACACTGATTAACATGTTCAGGTGTTTTTGATTAGAGTTGGAGCTAAACTGAGCAGGACACCAGCCCTCCAGGATCAAGTTTGCCCACCCCTGGTATAGAGTGTATCATGTCTGCATGTGTGTGTACATATATGTATGGAATGTGTATCTATAGAGTGTATCGTGTGTATATGTATAAAGTGTGTATCTATAGAGTGTATCATTTGTGCATGAGTGTGTATATATGTAGAGTGTTTTGTGTGCATATGTATAGAGTGTATCATGTGTGTATATGTATAGAGTGTGTCATGTGTGCATATGTATAGAGTGTATCATGTGTGTGTATATGTAGAGTGTTTTGTGTGCATATGTATAGAGTGTATCGTGTGTATATGTATAGAGTGTATCATGTGTGTATATATATATATAGAGTGTATATGTATGGAGTGTATCATGTGTGCATATGTATAGAGTGTATATCTTGTGGTGTTCATGTCTCTTTGTGACGATAATAGACTCTTATGCTGGAGTAAACATAGTTCTTTATTCCTTACTCACACACTTGTGCTTTCTTACATGCGCCAACTGCATGTGACGTCAACTTACGTGACTTCACAGGTCACATCCAAATGCATATGTTACATCACTCTCTCTTTTTTTTTTTTACAAACTTTTTAATATGTAACAATAACTTTGCAACAAACTGTTAAGTATTAACTGTTGCCAATCATAGGAAACTCTGTAACAACTAAAATTCCTAAGCGACATGAATACTTGAAAAATCTGAACAGTCTCTGTTTCATGAACAGTCTGTAGCATTTGCATTTGCAATTTTATTCTTTAAATGCAATTTTAACTTAAATGCAATTTTATTCTTTTGTTGTTTTTTTTATTGACCTAAACATAATCAGAGAGGTAGGCAGGAGGCCTACAGTTGTGCCTGAAAGGATATTTCGGAGGGACTTTGTGTCTGTCATTTTCTTCTGTCTCATCTCCATGTCCTGGCTCACCCAAAAGCTCAGGCATCTCCTGGTTGAGTCTTTTAAAGAAAGAACAGTTCCTTGTAATAGAGTGACCTTGTCTTTCTGCAGTTATCATAGTGCGTTTGACTCTGGTGACTGTGAGTGGCTTAGTACTGTATGGTGTCGTTAGTTTGTTCTGTTTCTGTTGCCGGCACAATACAGTGTCCCCAAGTTTGATGTTGATGTGTGTGGCATGTTTTTGAGTGTCTGGAAGGGTTTTCATCTCATCCTTTGCGCTTTTGTCTCTTTTGCGGACAAACATCATCTGCACTGATGATACTTGGAGTAGCTATAGGAATTTTGAAATATCAGTTCAGCCGGAGAAGTCCCTGTTGTGCAATGAGGAGTGGATCTGTACTCACGAAGGAAAACCTTTAACTGTTGTTTCCAAGGGAGACCTTGAGTGTGTGCAATTCGAATGGCTTTTCCTAAAGTACGCATAAATCTCTCTGCTGTAGCATTAGCTTGTAGCCAGAGGGGTGTTATTTTCCTATAATGAAACCCACTGTAGACAGCAAATTGTGTGAACATGTTGCTATTGAAGGGAGGGCCATTGTCAGTTTTAAGCACTTTGGGAATTCCAAACATAGAAAAAACATTATCAATAGCTGGTTTTACAGCAGCTGCTGATGTAGCGTATTGAATTTTAACTACAGGATACCGGGTGTAGTCATCTACTGTTTAATGACCAGTAGATATTCACCAGATGGTAACGGCCCATAGAAATCCGCACTCAGATTATGCCATGGGGCTTCTGGCATTTCTGACATTTGGAGAGGCTCGACATGTGTGATGGGAGTATTCGCTTGGCAAGCAATGCAGTTTGTAGTTATGACTTTAACTTTTCGATCAATGTTGGGAAACCATACCTTTTCTCTCAGAAGACTTTTGGTTTTAGCAACACCTTGATGGCTCTCGTGAGCAAGATGTAAGACTCTTTGCTCTAGAGTGGAGGGTATGACTAGAGCCTCTGAGAATGAGATCATCGTTCGGTAACACAGTGAGTTCAGAACTGACATTTCTGTACTGAATTAATGTGTCAGCGAAGAGTGGGTCATGTGTATTTATGTGCCATGAGTTGTTTCTTATGCAGGAGCAAACCTGCTGGAGAACAGCATGCTTCTTTGTCTCAGTTTTGATCTCATCTATCATCATGAGATCAAAAAAAGAGCCATGAAATTGACACTCCTCTTACACTTTGGATGCCCTCGTGTTACATTCTACGTCAACTGTGTCAGGGTGTCTGGACATGAAGTCAGCAGGGTTGTCACTTCCTTTTCTGTATTCTATCCTGAATTAGTATGGCTGGAGTCTGAGGCCCCATCTTTCAATTCTGGCTGGTGGCTTTGATCTTGGGTTATTCCACATCAGTTCTAAGGGCTTGTGGTCAGTCACTAAAGTAAAAGGATTACTGTAACTGTACAAATGAAAATGCTCACAGCTCCATACAATGGCTAGAGCCTCATGTTCAGTTTGCGAGTATCATTTTCAGTGTCGCTGAGCAAGCGACTGGCATTTGCAATGACATTTTTTTGACCATTTTGTGCTTGGCACCAAATGGCACCAAGCCCAACTGGACTGGCATCTACAACAAGTTCAATGTCTTTTGAGGGGTCGAAGTATGATACAGTGGGCTTGGGCTAAAGCATCTTTGAGCTGTTGTAGAGTTTGCTTATGCATTTCACCCCACTGCCAAGGTGTGTCTTTTTTAGTTAGGTCACGAAGAAGTGCACTGATCGTCAAAAAGTCCTGTATAAACCGTGAACAGTAGTACGCCATCCCAAGTAGGCTTCGAATTTCACCTGGATCCTTGTGCGCACTGGCTTGTAGAATAGCTGCAACCTTTTTGGGGTCTGCTGAGATGCCACTGCTAGAAAAAATGAACCCATGAAATTCAAGTCTGTCCTTGTTAAACTCAAATTTCTCACGATTTAGTGTAAGACCACTGTCTTGTAGTCTTTGAAAAACAGCTTGGAGCGCTTCATGATGTGCTCCCTGTGAAGCACCATAAACAATGATGTCATCACTGAGATTTTTTTACACCTTTTATGCCTTGTAGTGTTTGTGCTATGGCATTCTGGAGCACTTCTGCAGCAGATGATATGGCAAAATTGAGCCTTTTGTATCTCCTTAGTCCTAGATGAGTGGTGAATGTGGTAATGTATCGGCTGTCTGGATGAAGTTCTAGCTGATGGTAACCAGCTCTAAGATCAAGTTTTGAGAACACTTTTGCACCGTTTAGCTCTTGTATGACATCATCAATGGTGGGTGTTATGTGACGCTCACGTTGTATGGCTATATTAGCCTGGCACATATCAACACAAATCCTGACTTTATCAGGATCATTTGGTTTGGGTAGAGTCACAATTGGGGAAACCCATGGAGTTGGACCTGTTACCATTTCTAGAATGTCATTGTTTGTCAATTGTTGTAACTCAGCTTCCACTTTCTGTCGAATGTGGAATGGCACACGTCTGTGTGGCTGACATGTAGGTTGAACATCTGGATTAATGTGCAACTTTACTTGAAAGTTTTTCAGTTTACCTATTCCTTTGACCAGTTCTGGACTATTTTCGATGAGTTCATCAGCTACTGTACGAATGGTGTTTGTATGGTTAACGAAGCTGGTAATATTTATTAATCCGAGCTCTTGTGCTGTTCTATAGCTTAGAAGAGTGTGTCCATCATTCTGAAGTACATAAAACTTAGCTTCTGTACCACTATGTAATGCTTTGAGATCGCACTGGAACACTCCAATGATGGGTAAAGCATAGGGGTGTGACGAGATGCCTATTCCACGAGACGAGATACGAGATTGGGTTCACGAGAACGAGACGAGATTTTTACACTATTTTTAAGAAATCCTCAATGATGAAATATATGAATGGAAAATAGTCTTTTATTCAACTGAGAAAAAAACCCAAATCGCAAAACTACTTAGGTGCTTTTTTTAAATCAACTTGTAATGAATGTTATTTTACTTCTATTTTAATGAATTATACGCAGTGATGGACATGCAAACACTGCTAAATATTTTGCTAATAGCCTATATGAATGGAAAATAAACTTTTTATATATAATTTTAAATATTAGCAAAATATTTGCTAATATGTAAATGCAAAATAGATTTTTATTCAACTAGAAAAAAAATGGAGTTTGATACCGCACGCAGAATGAAAAAAAAAATTCATCTTTTCCCGGACAGTATAAACGTGTGTTCCGTGATGATGATGTGACGATGAGTCTCCGGGAGTTCATTCAGTGAGTGTGTGTGTTTGTTTGCACGTGGCTGTCAAACAGCTGGATGCTTGATTCATCATTGACTGCATGGCAACAGCTTCTGTGTGACAGTGTTTACTCACTCATGTATGGGAAGCATGTCTTCAAAACTTCAAATCATGTGTTGAGATCGCGTTAGAATCCTCGTTGCCATTGTGGTGTTCATGTCTCTTTGTGACGATAATAGACTTTGTGACTGTTAATAGTTTTGATTACGGCGTTTACATATCTGCACTTCAATAATGCGACTAAAATAGGAATATTCCACGTCTTAATTCCATTTGTGTTTATGACGATTATGCCTTTCAGCATATCTGAAGTGCTATTCCATTGCATGGATACGAACCATAATGTGTGAGGCGTTCTCCAGCAAGTGCAGCATTAGCGCTTTCTTCCGAGGGTCGCCAGTAATGTTCATTGCAATTATGAAGTTTTTGAAACGCTGTATCCACTTATTCCACCGAGTTCCTAACGAACTGGGGTCTGTTTCTGTGTCAAACGACTGGATGCTTGATTCATCATTGACTCATGTATGGGAAGCATGTCTTTAAAACTTCAAATCATGTGTTGAGATCGCGTTAGAATCCTCGTCGCCATTGTGGTGTTCATGTCTCTTTGTGACGATAATAGACTCGTATGCTGGAGTAAACATAGCTCTGTATTCCTTACTCGCACTTGTGCTTTCTTGCATGCGCCACCTGCATGTGACTTTGACTCATGTGACTTCACAGGTCACATCCAAATGCATATGTTACATATCTATAGAGTATATCATGTGTGTGTATATGTATAGGTTCCATATGTATGGAGTGTATCATGTGTTCATATGTATGGAGTGTATCTTGTGTATATGTATAGAGTGCATATGTATGAAGTGTGAAGGAGCTATTTTTTTATTAATTCTGTATGTAATTATTTATTTATTTATTGTCTTTTCTTTTTTTTGAGAGAGAGAGAGAGAGAGAGAGAGTTTGTGCCCCCTGCAGGTCAAAAGTTCTATAAAGAGGAAGGTGACTAGTTGGAGGCTGGGCTGACTGGGAGTGCACAGCTTTTTTGACCTTGAACTCGTTCTTTTTGTTTTCCAGTCCAATTTATGATTGTATATTTATCAAAATAATGATTTATTATTGTTTCTTTTTTGTTTCTGTTGAACAATTCAACCCGTTCCTCTTTTTTGAACATACATCACCTCTTGGCTTTTTTGTCTATTTACAACCAAGCGTCAAAAAGATTCCCCAGTTATCATCACATAGGACAAGCAAAGGAAATTTAAAACGCAGGATTTATTGCTGAAATATTGTCAAAAAAGCTCACTGTTGGATCTTAGGACTACTTGGATGTTTGCAAAAGGAAAGGAACAAAGGAAAGGAAGGCTGACACACGTGCAAAAAACGCCAACGTTTCGAAAAGCTGCTTCTACATTTACAAATGTTTGACCTACGGGAGCAAAGGATAAAAAGGATCAAGTATTCGATGAATTCGTTAGATAAAAATTGTTATTGAATTCTGGACTGATTTTTTTAATCAAAGATCGCAAATATTGAGTCGTAATATTTTTGGAGAAATATAAAGCACTTGTCGGCTACATTTTCGGCTGAAAAACAATAATCAGGGAATGCGGCTTTGTTTTTTTTGTTTCTCTTTTTTGATGAACTATTTTCGAAAAGACATTTTTTGAGAAAAAAAAAACTAAAGCAGTTTTCATTTTGATAAGATGTCTGATATTGAAAATACAGAAGAGCCAGCCTTACAAACTGATTTGGAATATATGACGGAAAATGTCACTGAACGTGCTTTGCGTAACAATAGAAAAATTAAACTTGCACAGCTTACAAGAAGGATGAATGTAATTAAAGATTTAATGAGGGATGAATATAATCATTACGAAGTTAAGGAAAATATGCTGAAGTATAGAGAGCTGTTGGAGGAATTTGATGATATTCACGGAGAGTTTCAGCGCACACTTAAGGAGAGCGAACGTAAAATAGATCAGGAGAAGTGGTACGCACCTAAAAGAAATATTAATCAATTGCTTGTGAATGAGGTGGACCAGTGGCTAGACGCAAATGAAGAAGAGGATATTAACCCAGGGGACAGTGCTTCTAAAACATCAGTTGATGAAGGATCAAAAGCTTCTAATACGTCTTCTGCATTGAGGCGCGCGGCAGCGGATAAGGCTGCGCTCGAAGTAAAATTAGCGGACAATGTCTATAAAGGACAAGCAGTTTCTGAAGATAGCTGATGAATTTGCCAAAATAATTGATAGACATTACAGTCTAAAACTACCATTTAGAAAGGATAATTGTACACTCCCCAATAATCGTCAAATTGCACAGCAGCGTTTACAGAGCCTGAAAAGGAAATTCAATAGGAGCAAAGAATACAAAGAGGAATATGTAACTTTCATGACTGACATGATCGCAAAAGTATATGCTGAAACAGTGCCAGAGGGGCAACTTGCAGGAATTAAGGGGCAGGTGTGGTATTTACCTCACCATGGGGTTTATCACCCAAAGAAAATGAAATTAGAAGTGGTTTTTGATTGTGAAGCATCTTTCTGTGACAAGGCATTGAATACAGAACTACTTAAAGGGCCTGATTTAACCAACAGCCTTATAGATGTGCTTAACAGGTTCCGCCAGGAGCCACTTGGACTGATGGCAGACATCACTGCCATGTTCCATCAGGTAAAAGTCCAAAACAATGATTCTGACTTCCTGAGGTTTCTATGGTGGCCAGGAGGGGATGTGTCACAACCGCCAGTGGAACACAGAATGACTGTCCATCTCTTCGGAGCAACATCATCCCCCAGTTGTGCAAGCTATACGCTTAAAAGAACAGCTAAGGACAACAGTTAACACTTCAGTTCCGGGGTTAGTAGATACTGTTCTTCACAATTTCTATGTCGATGATCTATTAAAATCTGTATCTACAGCAGAAATGGCCATGCAGCTCATTGCAGCCCTCACTGCACTCTGCGATAAAGGGGGTTTTCATCTCTCAAAATGGGCCACAAACAGCAGAGAGGTGCTGACATTTATTCCTGTGGAAGACAGAGTCAAGGAAATGATGGAGTTCAATTTTACAAAGATAAACTTCCAACTGAAAGGGCCTTAGGTCTTCAATGGTGCATTGAGAATGACAACCTTGGTTTCAAAGTGCAGCCAAAACCACAGCCACTCACCAGAAGAGGAATGTTATCGATGGTTTGTTCAATTTATGACCCTCTTGGCTTCTTAACTCCATTTACACTAACAGCAAAACTTTTGTTGCAGCAGCTGTGTAAGATGAACCTTGGCTGGGATGAGGAGGTACCACTCAGCATCCGTGAACAATGGGCAAAATGGTCAGCTGGCTTTCCTCAGATGGCAAATTTCCAAGTACAACGATGCTTTAAGTCAGCTGGATTCGGATCAGTAATACATTCACAGTTACACCACTTTGCAGACGCCAGTGACCAAGGTTATGGAACTGTTTCCTATTTGAGGCTTGTAAATGAAGAGAACAACATCCTTGTTGCCCTGGTAATGGGAAAGGGATGTGTTGCACCCCTGAAAAGAATGACCATTCCAAGAATGGAACTCGCGGCAGCTGTGCTGGCTACAAAGGTGGATAAGCTACTCGCATCTAGTCTACAATTACAACTTGATCGTTCTATGTTCTGGACAGACAGCCAATCTGTAATCAAATATATATCAAATGAACACTCCAGATATAAAACATTCGTTGCAAACAGAGTTGGAGCAATCAGAGATATGAGTGAGCTTTTTCAGTGGAACTACATCGACTCCAAATCTAATACTGCTGATGATGTAACTGGGGGCATATGGGAATGGCTTATAAGGTCTGTGAAGCAAGTGCTGTGCTCAAGCAGCAAACTCTGGATAATGAGGGATTACAAACAGTTTTGTGCGAGGTGGAAGCAATCTTGAATAGTCGTCCTCTAACCGCAGTCACAAATGATCTACAAGATTTGCAGCCACTAACACCTAATGACCTTCTGCTCCTGAAAGCTACACCAGTTCTTCCTCCAGGTGTATTTGACAAAAGTGACCTGTACACCAAACGTCGCTGGAGGCAAATATAATATCTGGCAAACCTATTTTGGTGGCGCTGGACATTAGAATACCTGCCACTGCTCCAAGAGCGCCAAAAGTGGAACATTAAAAGAAGGAACTTTCAGTTTGATTACATTGTTTTGGTGGTGGATCCAACTTCACCCAGGAATTCTTGGATTCTAGGAAGAGTAATTGAGGTCTATCCTGACAAAAAAGGACTGGTACAAACTGTAAAAATTAAAACCCAAAGCAGCATAATTGAGAGGCCAATAACCAAACTATGTCTGATGCTGGATGGTAATGATGATGGATCATAGAACAAAACATGATGAAAGGTTGTATATTGTCTTTACTTAATATTTATTAAGTTATTTGATCATATTACAAATGATGAATTTAACACTCCTATTTTGTATAATTTAGTAATTGTTCTTTGTTTCCAAATACAATTAGGGGCCGGTTATGAAGGAGCTATTTTTTTATTAATTCTGTATGTAATTATTTATTTCTTGTCTTTTCTTTTTTTTGAGAGAGAGAGAGATAGAGAGAGAGAGTTTGTGCCCCCTGCAGGTCAAAAGTTCTATAAAGAGGAAGGTGACTATTTGTTTTCCAGTCCAATTTATGATTGTATATTTATCTAAATAATGATTTATTATTGTTTTCTTTTTTGTTTCTGTTGAACGATTTAACCCGTTTCTCTTTTTTGAACATCTTGGCTTTTTTGTTTATTTACAACCAAGCGTCAAAAAGATTCCCCAGTTATCATCACATAGGACAAGCAAAGGAAATTTAAAAGGCAGGATTTATTGCTGAAATAGAGTGTATCATGTGTGCATATGTATTGAGTGTATATCTATAGTGTTTCATGTGTGTGCATATGAATGGAGTGTATCATGTGTGTATATGTAAAGAGTGTATTAAGTATGGAATGAATCATGTCTGTATATTTGTATGGAGTGTATCATGTCCTTTCGCTTGCAGGGGTTCATCAACTCCTAATAGCTCAGTGATTAAGTAACTCACCTTTGATGCCTATGACCTGGGTTCTATCCCAGACCCTGATGGAGTGTAACATGTATGTATATGTATAGAGTGTATATCTATAGTGTATCATGTGTGCATATATATGGAGTGTATCATGTGTGTATATGTATAGAGTGTATGGAGTGTGTATATGTATAGACAGTATCATGTGTGCATGTGTATGGAGTGTATCATGTGTGTGCATATGTATGGAGTGTATATCTATAGAGTGTATCGTGTGTGTATATGTATAGAGTGCATATGTATGGAGTGTATTATGTGTATATGTATAGAGTGTATCAAGTATTGAATGTATTGTGTGTGTATATGTACAGACTGTATCAAGTATAAAATGTATCATGTGTGTGTATTTGTATGGAGGGTATCATGTGTGTATATGTTTGGAGTGTATCATGTCCTTTCGCTTGCAGGGGTCCATCAACTCCTAACGACCCAGGTTCTATCCCAGACCCTGATATGTATGGAGTGTATCATGTGTGCATATGTATGGAGTGTATCATGTGTGCATATGTATGGAGTGTATCATGTGTGTATATGTAACCAGGACTCAAATTAAAATTAGTAGTATAAGGGAAAAAAAAGTTATTACATGTCTATGATGTATATTTCATACATGAAAGAAAAAAAGGCAGACAATGATAATGAGAGAGATATGCCTTTAATTCCTTTAAGCATGTAAGTGTTATGCAAATTACTGCAGCAAAAATTATCCAATTGAAGGAGTCAGCACTGCAGGTAAAAAAATTGCCCAATAGGTAGAGTTTTTAGAACGACGCTGGCTCCGCCCACCGGAGTTGTGGGAGAAACCGAAAGATAAAAAAAAAAAAACGAACACACACCAGTGTGAAAAGCTAAGAGATTTAGAGAAAAAGATTTATTTTTAAAAAGTTAAATAACTGAACACACACAAATGATTTATTAGTTATTCACAACTAAAACGCTAGTCAAAAGTTTGAGTTAAGAGATTAACTTACCTGGTAAAGGACCTAGATGATCCGACGTTTCAAGTTGGAGTTGGGAGTTCATGGCCTATTAACCTAATAATAATTTAGAGGATTCGGTGAATTAAAGGTTTAATTTTATGTATAACATTTACATTGTGTGCCATTTCCTATGTATGTGTAATATTATGTTCATTGCACATGAAGTACGATTTGTATTGTAAATAATGAAGGTTTGGTTTGAGTTATATACAGGGTCTCTGCGGGGTCTTAAAAAGTCAAAAATTTAAAAATCTAAATTTAAGGCCTTAAAAAGTCTTAAATTTGCTGTTCTAGGTCTTAAATATTTTTGCACAGGTCTTAATTTTCCGAGGTCCGTGTAACGCTACATCTAATGCTCATTTAAATTCTTTTTTGTTGCTGTTGCTTGGTTTTCGTGGTGTTGTAGTTCTTTATTTCACTAGTCCAATTGTAATTTGCAGTTTTACAACTACAAATGAGGCCGACATGCAGTGTACGCGTTGAATGTGATGTCATTGCTGTGTTTGCGCAACATGATTTCGGCTGGCGGGGCTCACGTAATGTTTTGAGACTCGAGTGCACACTGAACAGTTCGCGGGATGCCTCATTTGGTTTGAGTTGAATATGAAACACTTTGAAGAGATTTTATATGAAACAGGTATGACTGTACACACATCCTCTTTATGATCAGTCCATGCGTGATCATAGAGATAACCAGATGACCAATAATTCTTGGCTAGAAATTGCAACAGCAGTGGGAAAGGAGGAAAGTTTTTGTAAAAGTTTGGAAAAACCTGATCGATGAGTTTGTTAAAACAAAAAAAAGAGGCCATGGCAAAAGTGGAGACCCAGGTGGTTTTAATATTGCAGAATATGTTATTTCACCAGTCATAGGTTTTACACTGATGTATAGGTTACAATTTTGAATTTAAAACAATTTACAAGTTACAAACTAAAATTAAGTGACAAATGATGTCTTATACAGTTGAAGTCATAATTATTAGCCCCCCTTTGATTATTTTTTTTCTTTTTTAAAAAATCTCAAATAATGTTTAACAGAGCAAGGAAATGTTCACAGTATGTCTTATGATATTTTATCCTTCTGGAGAAAGTCTTATTTCGGCTAGAATAAAAGCAGTTTTAAATTTTTTACGCACCATTTTAAGGTCAATATCATCAGCCCCTTTTAAGCAATATATTTTTTGATAGTCTACAGAACAAACCATTGTTATACAATAACTTGCCTAATTACCCTAACCTAGTTAACATAATTAACCTATTTAAGCCTTTAAATGTCACTTTAAGCTGTATAGACCATTTCAACGGCTATTCGTTCACATATGGAAGTGACGTATTTGGTCCTTATTTGTTTCCGGTTAGGTAGCGCGCACATTTTAAACAACGACTGGTGACGATTTGTATACAGTAATATTATTGCGTTTTTTGGCGATTAAAATGTCGAAATTAAAATTAGGGCCATGTTGCTTGGTGGTTGGATGTTCTCTTAGGCCAGGGACTAACTTACTATCGGAAATTAAAGTGTATAGATTTCCGAAAAACAAAACGCAGCTGGACGCGTGGATTAGATCGATAAAGAGAGAAGGTTGGATCCCAACAAGCAACTCGAGGGTATGCAGCACACATTTTGTCTCTGGTAAGTCAAAGACATTTTTCAAATTAATTTGTATTTCTATATATTAAGTATGTTAAATTTACAGTTGTGGCTCCAATGTTTTCATATGTACATAGCTTTCTATTCAACTAAAATATCCATTAGGTAACACCTAGGTTGCACTAACTTTTGAGTAATGTTCGCTAACTGCTGTATTTCACAGAAAAGAATGATAAACATTCTTTCTATAACTGATTCTTTGGCAATCTTTTGATATAATTTAAATATTGGTCACATTTTACACTAGGGGATACGTAGGTGATATAGGTAATGCGTTTACTAATAACAACAAACACTGAGCAATACATGTATATCATTTATTAGCATAATTCTAGATTGAGGTAAAATTGATTTTATATTCGCACATTCAGACATGCTCCTTAATAATGTAATTTCAGAAAAGTATTCTTTGCAAATTTTAAATAGTGAAATCATATTAGCAGCCAATGAATATCTAAATACTGCGTTGTTTACAGTCAAATAAATACTGAAAATGTTGTTTACAATTCATACTTGCATGTGTTTTCTGACCAAATATTAAAAGTACCATGGAAAACAATATAGGTAAAAATAGTTAATTCTCTGAGTAAACAGGAACTAAGAAAAAACCCCAAATGTATGTTTTTTTTACTTGTTCATGTTAATAAAAACATAGTCAAACATATATAGACTTAAATAGTTTGGTTGGTGGGCCCTGATTTTGAATCGCATTTAATCAGAGAGTTGTGTGAAGTCACCGGAGTGCGGAAGGTCAGGACAACCCCCTACCATCCGAGGGGAAATCCTGTTGAAAGATTTAACAGAACATTGTTAAGCATGCTTGGAACTCTAGAGAACAAAAAGAAAAGCTGTTGGAAGGAGTATGTAAAACCCCTCATACATGCTTACAATTGTACCCGCAATGAGACCACAGGGTTCAGTCCGTACAAGCTCATGTTCGGACGGCAGCCAAAATTTCCTGTGGATCTGGCTTTTGGGTTACCTTTAGGAGAAGAGAGTGAGGTAACACATTCCTAGTATGTAAAAAATCTCAAATCACATCTTGAGGAAAGTTTCCGTATAGCAAAGGAAAATTCAGAAAAAATGGCATAAAGAAATAAAGTCTGCTATGACAGGAAAGGCACTGCATCTGTGTTGCACAAGGGAGATATAGTTATAGTCAGGAGTGTTCGGTTTAGGGGAAAGAATAAACTCGCTGACAAATGGGAAGGAGTGGTCTATGTAGTTTTGGATCAACATGGTGATTTACCAGTATATAAATTGTGCCCAGAAGATCAGTCAGAACCCATCCAAACATTACATCATGATCTGTTACTTACTTGTGGAACTCTTTCATCTGAGTCAATGGAATGTGAGAGTCCAGTTCCAAAGCGAAAAACTCACAGTGAGACAGTTTGCAGAGGTTCTAAGGGAACAGGTGAATTATCATTTTCAGAAGAGGAGGAAGAGTATTGTTCAGTGCCTTAACTCGATGTTGTGAATGAGCCTTATGTTGTTCACACACCTATAGTGACTAACACAAATAGGAAAGGAGACGTTGTTCTGATACCCAGTTTGGAGGAAAATCAAAAAGTTCAGCGTAACGTACCTGCCAATCCTGAAGTTGACTTACCTGCAAATTCCGAAGTAGATTTACCTGAAAATCCTAAAGTCAAGTCACCTGCGAATCCTGGAGCTGACTTACCTGAGAATCCAATGACCCAACCTGAAAGAGAAATAAATTATTTGAGAAATTGTTTACCTACCTCTACCATGCAAAATCCTGGTTGCGATGAAGAATTCATAATTCCTTAAAAACCTTCAAGAATTAGTTCAGCCAGAAAAAGGGAAGAGGAAACCATGTATGAAGCAGACAAGGATGAGACTGAATTAAGGAGGTCTTCTCGCCACAGAGAAAAACCAAAAGTCCTAACCTATCCTGAACTGGGAAATCCTTTGGTGACGATTGAACAATCACTTCTCCAGGGACTGAATGTTGCTCTCTCAGATTCTCTGCAGGATTTCTCTAGAAAGGTACAGCCCACCTTTCTAGATTATGCACCTGTTGGAGATATGCAAAGAGACTTGCAAAATTCAAAGAGGGGAGGATGTAACCAGGACTGAAATTAAAATTCATTAATAAAAATAAAAAATTTAAAAATGTTATTACATGTCTATGATGTATATTTCATACATGAAAGAAAAAAAGGCAGATACTGATAATGAGAGAGATATGCCTTTAATTCCTTTAAGCATGTAAGTGATATGCAAATTACTGCAGCAAAAATTATCCAATTGAAGGAGTCAGCACTGCAGGTAAAAAATTGCCCAATGGGTAGAGTTTTCAGAACGACGCTGGCTCCGCCCCCCGGAGTTGTTGGAGAAACTGAAAGGAGAGAAAAAAAAACGGAACACACACGAGTGTGAAAAGCTAAGAGATTTAGAGGAAAAGATTTGTTATTTTTAAAAAGTAAAATAACTAAACACACACAAATGATTTATTAGTTATTCACAATTTAAACGCAAGTCAAAGGTTTGAGCTAAGAAACTAACCTGGTAAAGGACCTAGATGATCCGACGTTTCAAGTTGGAGTTGGGAATTCATGGTGTATTAACCTAATAATAATTCAGAGGAATTGGAGAGTTAAAGGTTTAATTTTATGTGTAACATTTCCAATGTGTGTCATTTCCTATGTATGTGTAATATTATGTTTAGAGGTGTGAACCTACACTGGTCTCACAGTTCGGTTCGGTTACGATTATCATGCCATCTATTCGGTTTAATTAGACATCACGGTGCATTGATGATGCTTTCCATACACAATTACATTTTTTCTTCACAACACAAGAATTTGTTTTTATTAAAATCTATAAATATATTAATATTTATATATTATTTGTAATACAATTTTGTCCTTTAATACAAGCAGTAAGATATATGAACTGTACCTTTAATTTTACCTGCTCAAAGAAAACTCTCTTTTTGAATGTTTTAGACAAAACTCAAGTACATACACAGACGACAACATGAGCATTTGCAAATAAACTAATAAAAATATTATCCCGCTAGCTTTTTGAGTCCTGACAAGCGAGGTCTTAAACGCTTATGATCGGTCATTGTCTTCACCCGCTCAACAGAAAGGGCTGCGAATGGCATTAAAAACGAAAGCCCTGTTCACGTGATGATGAGTGGCGTGGGAAAAACAGCCGCGGTTACAGTCTAGATGCGCATAATACACGGTTATCACAGGTGAAGACACAGCATAGAAGAAAACTCGCACCTCAGGCACGCTGGTGTCTGGATCCACAAGTATCACTTTAACAGCCGAGAGGAGAGAAAAGTTACCCCACGAACACCCCAGCGGGCCAAATGTCTAGTGTGTGTGAGAGAGAGAGGCAGAGATGGATTTTTACAGCATTTCTCCCTAGTAGTGAAATAGCGGCTCGTGCTGTACCTCCTTCAGTCTCAGTGAAAGACTGTCCAGCACACTCACAAGCAGTAAATTGTGCATAATTATTTACCTTTTAAGTAGTAGGAGCGTTTTATTTACTCGCCCTCGCCTCCTTCGCCATAGTATTCTACCGCGACATCGCGCATAGGGGGATAAATGACATTAATACGTAATAACTGGTTATGATCTATTACTGAACCGATATCAAACTGTCCCCATCTGCATCGCAGTGCACCGAAGAAACAATTAATTTTGAAACCCCAAATTATGTTCATTGCACATGAAGTACGATTTGTATTGTAAATAATTGTTTGGTTTGAGTTATATAAGCTTTTAAGAGATGTTATTCTGTGTATTCAGGCCAAATTTGTTGAGTTCATTTAAGCTTGGATTTTCTGCTGAACATTTTGTGTATCACGTCATGCTGACAGAAGAGGATGATGGCGAACCACCCATGGACATTAAACTTTCAACCCTTTCGTTTTCTGGATTCTCATCATCTTTTTGGCTGATGGTGATTACTTTCGTTTTAAACTCTGAGGATTGGAGGTATTTTCGGAACTCAAATTCCAGGACTGGAATTCACAACAAAAGTTGTAGTGTGAATTATAGTTGTCTTACTTTTCATTTCCAAAAAGAATGTTATTTGGATTGTAGAATGTTTTGTATGGCTCTGAATGATTCTGTTGTTTTTATATACAATTGAGTGAAGTTTAAACAAGAGTGAATTACAAAGAGAAGAAAAATAACCCGTGTCAGGGTTGCGGGGTTGGGAAAAGGAGCGAGGACTCAAATGCAGGGAAATAATGGGTGTTTATTAATAATAAAATAAAAAGCAAAATAAACTACACCGAGGGGGAAAAACTTAACAAAACACACAAATAAACTTCACAGGGCAGGCTGGCAGGGATCAAGATCAGGACAGGACAAGGCTACACACAACATGACAGGACAAGGATAATCGCTGACGAACTGGCACAGGACAGCAGACATGAGGAGATTTTAAGCAGAAGTAAATTAACACAAACAGGTAAACATGATAAACTAATAATAGGTTAACAAGGAGGGTAGGGCTAGGCAATAGACGGGAGAGCACATGACACAACGAAACAAACCATGTGCTCACATAAAACTAGAACTCGCAGCCAATGAGAGAACTCATTAACTGCGTGTTCATGACAACACAAGCATGCGGTGCATGTAAACACGCACCACGTGCTTAACACAACACCAACAGAAGACTAAACACGAGACACGAGCACACGATAGATGAAAACATCTTACCGTGAGCTCACACATAAGCAACGCACATGTTTCATCTCAGCGCCAACCAAAACCAACCAGACTGAGATGCTGAGAATGAAACAGCGCGATGCCGACAGAACAAAACACAAACACGAGTACAAGAGCGCGCACATCACAAGCACATGCAGACCACGCGCATCCGCATCAAACGGGAGCGCGCACGGTCTGCACGCACTTATGAAGGCGCGCACATAGAAATGCACACAATGACAGAACACAAGTGCCCGACCCGAGAAAACTCGAGCCGAGCACAACAGGGCATGACAAGACAGAGCTAGTGTCCAGACTCTGCCACCAAAACAAGAATTTACAAGACCTAAGTGGCAAAACCCTGACACTAGCCCCCCCCAAAAGGGACGCCTCCTGGCGTCCCTAAAGGGAACATCTAACAAGGTACAAGACAGACAAGAAACACCACAAGACAACAAAACAGGCAACATCAACAAACACAAGACAGGGAAGTGAACAGGCAAGACAACATGAAGGGGGAGAGGGAGGGGAGCCAAGCCAGACCCTACAAGACGAACAAGGGAGGGATGGGAGGGCAAGACCAGGGAGGAACAGTCCAGGGCAGGATCAGTGGGTCAGGGGCCCCGGCAAGGGGCCAGGGTGGAGCCGGAGGGTCCGTCCAGGGTGGTAAAGGGGCACACCAGGGAGGAGCAGGAGGGACGACCCAGGGAAAATCAATAAGGGAAGACAAGGCAGGAGGTCTGTGGGGAGTCGGCTGGGCAGGAGGCCTGTGGGGATCCGGCAGGGCTGGAGGCCGGTAAGGAGCCGGCAGGGCTGGAGGCCTGTGGGGAGCCGGCAGGGCTGGAGGCCTGTGGGGAGCCGGCAGGGCTGGAGGCCAGAGGGGAGCCGGCTGGGTAAGGGGCCGGGCTGGGGCTGGCAGGGCTAGGCGTCTGGGTGGTGCAGGCAGGGTAAGGAGCCGGGCTGGTGCCGGCAGGGCAAGAAGCCGGTCTGGGGCCGGCAGGGCAAGACGTCTGGGTGGTGCCGGCAAGGCAAGGAGCCGGGTTGGGGCCTGCAGGGCAAGACGTCTGGGTGGTGCCGGCAAGGCAGGGAGCCGGGTTGGGGCCGGCAGGGCTAGGAGCCGGGCTGGGCGGCGCTCTAGGGCTGGAGCCGACACTGGGCGGCGCTCTGGGGCTGGAGCCGACACTGGGCGGCGCTCTGGGGCTGGAGTAGCAATTTGGGCGGCCCTCTTTCTCTGCAGCCTCCGTTTAGTTGACCGAGTCAGAGGAAGGTTGAGAGCTGAACTCGAAGAGGGAGGAGGGGTGGAGTGATGGCCGCAATCAGCCGGAGGGGCGGTGAGGATCTGCCAATCCTTATGATGGTGGAGATAATGAGAAAAGCCCCAAAAGTCCAACACCCCAAGCTGATCCATCTCCCATTGTGGCAGGGGTTCATCGAGACAGAGATTGAAAGCCTCCTTTAGAGTAGCATCATCGAAATCCAGCCCCCTAGCATAGGTCCAAAAAAACTGGGCAAAGCCCTTTACCCCAAGACCTTGCTGACGGGCCGATGCCAACCCCTGAAGACGCCTCTGTCTCTCCTCTGCTGTGGTGGGTGGGAGGATAATAAAGCTCATCTTTTTTGCTGAGTCCTCTTTGTTATGGCCAGTTCGTACTGTCAGGGTTGCGGGGTTGGGAAAAGGAGCGAGGACTCAAATGCAGGGAAATAATGGGTGTTTATTAATAATAAAATAAAAAGCAAAATAAACTACCCCGAGGGGGAAAAACTTAACAAAACACACAAATAAACTTCACAGGGCAGGTTGGCAGGGATCAGGATCAGGACAGGACAAGGCTACACACGACATGACAGGACAAGGATAATCGCTGACAAACTAGCACAGGACAGCAGACATGAGGAGATTTTAAGCAGAAGTAAATTAACAGGTAAACATGATAAACTAATAATAGGTTAACAAGGAGGGTAGGGCTAGACAATAGACGGGAGAGCACATGACACAACGAAACAAACCATGTGCTCACATAAAACTAGAACTCGCAGCCAATGAGAGAACTCATTAACTGCGTGTTCATGACAACACAAGCACGCGGTGCATGTAAACACGCACCACATGCTAAACACAACACCAACAGAAGACTAGACACGAGCACACGATAGATGAAAACATCTTACTGTGAGCTCACACAAAAGCAACGCGCATGTTTCATCTCAGCGCCAACCGAAACCAAAACCAACCAGACTGAGATGCTGAGAATGAAACAACGCGATGCCGACAGAACAAAACACAAACACGAGTACGAGAGCGCACACGTCACAAGCACATGCAGACCACGTGCATCCGCATCAAACGGGAGCGCGCACGGTCTGCACGCACTCATGAAGGCGCGCACACAGAAACGCACACAATGACAGAACACAAGTGCCCGACCCGAGAAAACTCGAGCCGAGCACAACAGGGCATGACAAGACAGAGCTAGTGTCCGGACTCTGCCACCAAAACAAGAATTTACAAGACCCAAGTGGCAGAACCCTGACAACCCGAACTAAATCTAAACTAAACCAAACTA
This sequence comes from Danio tinwini, assembly GCA_903798205.1. Lineage (NCBI taxonomy): Eukaryota > Metazoa > Chordata > Actinopteri > Cypriniformes > Danionidae > Danio > Danio tinwini. Next base: position 881,032 of record CAIGQZ010032901.1, on the reverse strand, counting down.
AATAGGGTTTTAATCTAAAATAACAAATAATTATCTAAAATACAATAATCGAAAATTTGAGGTGAAAATTTGGTGAAAAAAAGAGAACCAATTTTTTATGTATATTGAAGTTGAAACTGGTTTTGTTTAATCTTTCTGAGAGAAAGAAACTTATCTGATTCATTGGTTTCTTGCTAAGAAAGTTTTATTTTGTTCAAATTGTATTTTATTTGATCAGTTTTCCCTTATTATAGTAAACAGAAAATTGCAACATTTTAAGCGTTTGTATGGTACCATCAATTCCCAGTACCTCAGTGGTTAGGTGACTCACCTTTCACGGGTTCTATCCCAGACCCGGACATGTGTATCGTGTGTGTGTGTGTGTATGTATAGAGTGTATTGTGTGCATTTGTATAGAATGTATCATTTGTGCATATATATGGAGTGTATATGTATATGTTTAGAGTGTATATGTATAGAGTGTATCATGTGTGCATATGTATGGAGTTTATCGTATGTGTATATGTATAGAATGTATCATGTGTGCATAGTGTATATCTATAGAATGTATCATGTGTGCATATCTATGGAGTGTGTATATGTATGGAGTGTATCATGTGTGTATGTATAGAGTGTAACGTGTGCATATGTATAGAGTGTATATAGAGTGTATCATGTGTATGTATATGTATGCAGTGTTATCATGTGTGTATATGTATAGAGTGTATTTGTATGGAGTGTATCATGTGTGCATATGTATGGAGTATATCATGTGTGTATATGTAAGGAGTGTATCATGTGTGTGTATATGTATGAAGTGTATTCAATTTAATTCTCCTTTATTTCTATAGCGCTTTTACAATCTAGATTGTGTCAAAGCAGCTTTACATAGAAGATTATAGTAAATTGAAACAGTGTCAGTTCAGTTTTCAGTGTTTGGGTTCAGTTCAGTTTAGCTCAGTTCAGTGGGGTTTAATAATCACTGCTGAGAGTCCAAACACTGAAGAGCAATTCCATCGATGCGCAGCTCTACAGATCCCGAACCATGCAGGCCAGTGGCGACAGCGGTGAGGAAAAAAACTTCACCAATTGACGAAAGTGAAGAATAAAAACCTTGTGAGAAACCAGGCTCAGTTGGGCATGACCATTTCACCTATGGCCAAATGTCTTGTGCAGAGCTGCAGTCTAGGCGCTGGAGAATGCTGGACCACAGCGAAGACTCGTCTGTCCCTGGAGCGCTCTCATGCTCTCCACTCCTCCATGACCACCACAGCAGCTGCTCAGGATATGGCCTGGTCCAGGATTATGAAAACCTTGGGATCATCTCGTCGCTGGTCTTGGATCGCAACAGTGGTGCTGCATAGTCTGAGAGCCTCAGGATGAGTACCCCCAGGTGGAAATGTAAGCTTCAGCGAAGGTTCTAACAGGAAGACTCTAATTCTACGTAATTTCTCATAATTATCAATTCAACCAATAATGATCAAGCTAGTTGTATAAAAAGCCGTCTAAAACAATTTCCTTCGCTGATCATAGGTGACGTAACCGAAGTTCCGCTTCTCGTAACTTTAACTCAGCCAACATGTCTCAGAGACCACTCAGAGATTTTGAGATCTCCGATTCGGACGATGAAACAGTTTCACCAACTCCTGTGCGCCGAAGCTCTCGCTTGCTATTTAAAGACTCTCCTTGGGCAGACTGGCCTTCGGAAAAAATTATCGCGGCACTAGAAGCGGTTGGCACACCTTTTAATCACGACATGCCACATAAGGATCTGCTCCTACTGGCTTTCAATATTTTGGGATGCCCCCCTCATACTCTCACAGACACATCTACAACCTCAGCTCCGTCAGTACATACCAGACAAATCAGCGGAAAGAGAACCGCTAAGTCTTCGCCCAGGCCTGCGAAAAAATCAAAAACTTCGTCACCCGCTTCTCCTACACCTTCTGTGGCAAGTGACCCCTCTAATGCAATCCTGCTAAAGACTGTCCAAAGTCTGTCGGATTCCGTCAAAAGACTCGAATCTAAGCTAGGAATTTTCGAATCGGCTTTTGCCTCCATACCTGCTTTGTCCATACCATCGACTTCTTCTGGCTCAACATCTGCAGCTCCCCCTTCTTTCGGATTTAACGTTCTGTCAACATCTGCCACACAGCTCGACTCAACACTGGATCATCCGATGATGCAAACTTCATCACAAGAAACGTTCGCTACTTCATCTCCAGATTTCAACCTCGGCACATCTACCCCTGCGCAAGTATTTGGTAGACGTTTCGTTCCTCCGGCTGCAGTTACAATCTCTTCTAAAATGAGAAATGACATCAATCAAGGTAAGGACATTAACTTAGCCGCCTTGCTGCTTCCAACTCCAGCGAGTGACAGGCAAATGGTTGACTGTGGTGACGTGGCAGTCTTTTTAAAAACTTCAGATCCCAGACTGCAACGCAACCTCTCCTTTAGCGAATTCGTAATCGCTTTTGGTATATACAGGGATATCTTATGCCAAGCATTTCCTAATCGCAGGGAGGAACTTGATGTATACTTGGCCTTAATTTCAGATCTTAATATAAGATACGGAGGTACACTCTTTTACGAATATCACAAAGCCTTTTCCGCTAAGTCCGCATCCCACATCACATTATTCAACTCCAGATTGGATTGGTCCGTCGTAGATACTGAACTGCTGGTTCGAAATTTTGGGGGACAAAAAGCTTTGACCTGCGTTGTATGCAACGCTTACGGTCATTCAGCGTCTTTTTGTCCAAAAACAACTGGCTTCAGAGACTCGACTGCTGTCCATGGTGCTGATCCTTCAGCAGCATTTGAAGTAAAAGGCCGACCTATTACTAAGTTCAATGGCTTTTCACTGTGCAATAATTTTAACGAATCAGTATGTAACTTTCCTAATTGTAGATTTTCTCATGTTTGCAGTGTGTGCAAGGACCCGCACCCGAAATCCGTTTGCCCGAGACGCTTTCGGCCTTCGGCTCGAGGAAAAACGTTTCCACAGAAAAAACTCTGAGCAACCATCCTTCTACTCCAATTGATGTCAAAATTCTGGCTAAATATCTCTCTTCCCATCCTGATCCAACGTTCATAGATTATTTATTAACCGGGCTTTCTCAAGGGTTTCGGGTCGGGGTCCTCTCATCTCTGTCATTCTCGTATGTTGCCAAAAATCTGCAGTCGGCCTTAAATGAACCGGAAGTCATTACTTTCCTTTTAGAAAGGGAATTGAATAAAGGCTACCTGGTTGGACCTTTCGAATCTCCCCCTTTTTCACCGTTTAGAGTCAATCCTCTTTGGTTTAGCAACGCATAAATACTCCGATAAAAAGCGTCTGATTTTTGATATGTCTTCTCCTCATTCAAACAGCACAGCAAGCATAAATGAATGCATTCTGCTCGAGCTCTTTTCCCTCTACTACGCCTCAGTCGATGACGCCATTAAATTAATTAAGTTAGCTGGATACGGAGCATTGCTGGCTAAAACCGACATAATGGATGCTTTTAAAATCATTCCAATTCATCCCTCAGACTGGCCTTTGTTTGGAGTTAAATGGCAATCTAAATTTTACTTCGCAGTAAGACTGACTTTCGGATGTAGAAGCAGCCCAAAAATTTTCAACTGCCTTTTAGAAGCCTTATGCTGGATTCTATTGAATGTTTGTAAATTGCCTTTCGTACTCCATTTGCTTGACGATTTGCTACTCATTGATTCTCCGTCGTCTCATAGCTCGGCGCTCGAAATACTCAAAAGTGTCTTTTCGCACGTAGGCGTTCCGCTTTCTAATGAAAAAAACGACAGGGCCCGTTACGTCCCTTGAATTCTTAGGAATCATTCTTGATAGCATTAAAATGCAAGCCTCTCTTCCATGCCAAAAACTGAATAGAATAAAATCAGTAATGGAGTCATTTCTTAATTCACGATCTGTAACCAAACGTGATATGCTTTCCCTTCTAGGGCACTTAAATTTCGCAATGAGAATCATCCCTCAAGGACGTTCTTTCATTTCTCGTCTACTGATTTTAGCTCACTCCGTTCATAAACTAAGCGATATCGTCCAATTGGATGACGGATGCTTGTCTGATCTCAGGTTCTGGGCGCTTCTTCTAAATGATTGGAATGGCATCTCATTTTTCTACAATGATTTCCCCGAATCCTCCGCCGACCTACAGCTTTTCACAGATGCGGCACCATCTATAGGTTTTGGGGGATTTTTCCAAGGTCAGTGGTTTGCTGAAAAATGGCCAGTTGAATTCGTTTCGTTTGCACAAGGATCTGCCTCATCCGCCCTCTATGAGATTTATCCCATAGCCGTAGCTAGTGTCCTATGGGGCTCCGCTTGGGCTCGGAAACGTATCATTATGTACTGTGATAACGAAGCTGTCGTTTACATTTTAAACAAAGGAAGGTCTAACTGCCCAACGATTATGTCAATTCTACGACGTTTGACATGGCAGTCAGTCATGCACAATTTTATAGTCAAAGCCGAACATATTCCTGGCTATGTTAATGAAATTGCTGACGCTCTTTCTCGTTTTCGTTTCCAGGCTTTCAGGCGCCTCTCTCCCTCAGCCAACCTGACTCCAACAGTCTGTCCGACTCTGGCCGAAGTCATCTTGAATTAAATCCAAGCTATAGTAAATTGCTAAATTCAGCCAGATCATACATATCTAAAGGAGTGGCTCCTTCCACCCTTAAAGCATATAACTCCGCATGGTCATTATTTATAAAATTTTGTCTTTCATACAAAATTCCTCAATTTCCTATTCTAATTTCGACTATATGTACTTTCTTAGTTTTTTGTTTTCAATCCCGCAACTCTAAATACCCTACAATACGTAAGAATCTGGCAGGAATACAATTTTACGCACGCTTGCATAACCCCGAATACCCCAGCCTTTTCTCTAATCCTTCCGTTCGATTGTTACTTAAAGGCATAGCTAAATCTTCTTGTACCTTCCCCGACAAGCGTTTACCTATTACTTTGAACATTTTGCAGAAACTTTTAACCACATTACGTCAAGGGCTTTATTCCGATTATATTAATACTCTTCTTGAGGCCGTGTTTACCTTAGCCTTTTTTGGTTTCATGCGGTCTGGAGAATTGACTACCGATTCGATGCATTTTAATCCTGTACATGATTTGTCCTTTTCCGACCTAAAGTTTTTTCCAAGCAATTACACAGTTTTCCTAAAACACTCAAAAAATGATAGCCAGAGGAGAGGCACCTCTATATTTATTTTCAAAATTAATGCGACTTATTGCCCTTATTCAGCTATGATTCGATACATTAAAGCTCGCCCTAAAACAATGAATTGTTCTCCCTTGTTCATTCTACCCAATGGTTATCCCATGACCAAAAATTGGTTTAAAATTCACCTCACATCGGTTTTGACTACATGTGGCTTATCACCTTATCTTTATACTGGCCACTCGTTTCGTATCGGTGCAGCTACTACTGCTGCTGAACAAGGCATTTCTACATCCACTATTAAAATGCTCGGCAGATGGACATCCAATGCATACGAATCGTACATCAGAGCCGATCAACGAACCATCCAGGACGCGCAGAAAACTCTGGCCGTGACCTATTAGGTAAGCATTCATTTACTGATGGTGGTGGTGGTTGTTTGTTCGTCCTGGGTGTAAATTAATTATAGCACTCTCTTCCGCATGTCGGGGCTCGTACTTTCTCTCGGCCTGCCGGGGCTTCATCTCTCCCTCTCATTCGCCGTCTCACTGTCCGTCCTCCGGGGCTCCCTCGCCCTTTCTCATCGTCGGGTCCTCCGGGGCTTCCTCACTTTTTCTCATCGTCGGGTCCTCCGGGGCTTCCTCACTTTTTCTCATCGTCAGGTCCTCCGGGGCTTCCTCATTTTTTCTCATCGTCGGGTCCTCCGGGGCTTCCTCACTCTTTTCTCATCATCGGTCCTCCGGGGCTTCCTCACTCTTTTTTCATCGTCGGGTCCTCCGGGGCTTTCTCACTCTTTCTCATCGTCGGTCCGCCGGGGCTCTACATTCTTTCTCGTTTTAGACCTTTCAAGGCTTCCATTCTCCCTCATTGTTGGCCCGCCGGGGCTCACTATCTCAGTCGGCCCACTGGGGCTTCCCCTTTCTCGGTTTGATGGGGTTTCCTCCCTCTCTTTCGACCTGCCTGGGCTCTTCTATTTCTTACAATTGGCTCTCCGTGGCTTCCTCATTTTCTCACCGTTGGCTCGCTCTCCCTCTCGGCCCGCTCGAAATTTCTCCTTCAGCCCACTGGGCTCTCTCTCGACCTGTCTATGATCACACTCTCTCTTTCTGCCCGAAGGGGCTCCCTCTCTTTTCGCCAGCCTGTCGGGGCTCAAACTCACTTCTAGCTTGTCGGAGTTATCTCTCTCTTTCCTTTTCTTTTATCTTTCTTTTCTCAGCTCGGGCTCTTTAACTTACCCGCTTAATTTTAAATATGCTATTGTTTTTTATTTCAGGACCGTTAAAAACTGAGCCCTGATATCATATTTTTGGGGTTGGCTCCGCCCTGCCCTCATCTTCAGGCAGTATTTGCCAGCTCTTCAGGAGACCTGCATCATCGACGGGGCTTAGGCCAAAGGACTATACACAAAGGACAGTAACTGAAAT
>CAIGQZ010032901.1:775329-850899 GCA_903798205.1 Danio tinwini | reverse complement strand
TTGAATGTGTTTGTGAGGTGGTAAACAGGAGATGCAGGCAAAGAGAGATTCGCGATCCTGACTCGACCATTTATTTGACAGAAGGGCACCTATCAGTGTTGATAACACCCTTTAACTCTTCTTATAACTCTGCATTTGATCTTTAACAGTTTAGTACACAGAATATCTCAGCAAACAGAACTTTTGAGCGTTAAGAACAAAGATGTATTTTAAATAAAGATCCCACTATCATGAACACGTCTTACCTATCAGTGTTGATAACACAAACTGAGGAAAATATGGTACACTATGCATTTATCAACACTATGGTATGCCAAGAGGCTCAAACAACACAAGAGACTTCAAAACACCTTGATACAACAGTGTCATAGCGACATCTTGAAGACAAAACAAAACACTGCCCTATATATATAACGTGTCAGGTGAACAGCATTTAGCAGTAAATGTGTTACTTTTCTGCAACAATTAGGAAACAGCAAAGTTTCCTTTATGGGTCATTTTTGACTCTTATTTTAAATTTGATGTACAAATACAAAAACTGTACTAAACAAGTATTTGTGTGAGTTTAAAACAAGATATTTTATAAAAACCTGTAATTGTAAACAACAAAATGCATTTAATTTAAGAATGCAAATAAATTTAGAATGAATCATTTTAGACCCATGGTGTGCATTAAAAGAGTAGTGACACAAAAATCTTTTTTTTTTTCAAAAAGTAAAAAAGAAAAAACAATACAAGGCTTTGTGCTGATGAAAAACAAGTTTATCGATTCCTGGAATATTAAGTGAAGTTAAAATCTTGCAAAGTTATAGAAAATATTTTTACTTAGTCGGGTTTAGACCCATGTTGTGCATCAAAGGGTTAATCAGAATCAAAAATAATCTGTGGGATGATAAGAATGATAATGATGAATGATAAGGAATCCTTTAGCTATGCAGAATGTATATGGGAGGAGCAGACAGAAGCTTCTTATTCAAGTAATCTCATGATCCATCTGCCGGTTCTTCAGTAACCAGTGTGCATTGCACTGGATGCACCGCACCGCACCGTACAGCAGCACAGCACACGGTAAGTTCTGGCATATGGAATATGACCTTTAAATAAAAATGTTCAATATTCAGCACATTAAATATCCTTTCTTCAGTAGATCATGCTGCTCTCACCAGCAGCTGAGCGGAGTCAGGGCAGTTTACTCTCAGTACTCTGGGAAATACTGAGGGATCAGTGTCATCGAGAGCTGTTTGGCCTTGAGCTGGGATCTGGCACAGGGCAGCATGTGGTGCATTTTGCTCAAGAAATGCCATTTGTGACATGGCAACCTTCAGACACCGAGGAGGAATCACGAAACAGGTACACAGGCCTTCTTTTATTACCAACATCATAACTTCAAGACATATATCATGAATCATCAGAGTTTATAACATTACATTTGCTACAGTATCAGAGCTTACATTGAGGCAACTAAGGCCACAACTGTGCTGGAGCCAGTGCATCTGGATGCCAGTGAACCCTGGGACAAATGGGCAGGACTTCCACAAAACTCCTGTGATATTATCATAGCAATCAACCTGCTTCAATACAGCCCCTTCAGCACTGCAGAGGTATGATGTCAATATACACATTATGTATTTACAGTTAGTCACAACATCAAAACCACTGAAGTGACAGCTGAAGCACAATGGTTATATTGATGCAATGGTACATTAGCCCCCTTCACACATACAGACTTTCCTGCAAATGGACTACCATATGCACACCCATGGACATTTAATTTTAAATAAGCTAGCTCCAGCTCTAGCTCAGGCGCATCCAGGGAACTGCCATGCCATATAAACAAACCACGTTTAAGATCTGGTTTATTTACAATAAATGATCTTCACCACCTAATTGGGATACAATATACTGTAAAGTGGGTCTCGCACCTTACAAGCAGCACTGCATTAAATTCCACTGCTGTGACATGTCTTTAAAATATGGAAATGTAGTTTATCACAGTATTTTGAATGGATGTTTTGTTCTAGACTGGTTCTTTCACTGCACTTCCGTTTAGATCAGAGACGCCCAAAATAGAGCCCGCGGGCCAAAGTTGACCCATTGTAACCTGGTTTGGCCCGCCATCCCATTTGAAAAGAGAGAGAGAATGATGGGGAGTTGGTTGGGGTGAATGACATTGACAGATATCGTCATTTCGAATTTAATGTAAACCCTTTTGTTTCTTTGCAAATCAAGGCAAAGGCAGGAGCAGCTTGACAAGTGTATTCAGTATTGAGCTCCAAACTATACCGCACCATCATTTAATATGTTTTAAAGCAACTTTTTTGGTTATTTTTTAATAAGCAAACAAATGATCAAATTTAATGTAATACTGTTTGGTATATTTAACTTCGGCCCACAGCCCTCAATCAAGTTTGGTTTTTGGCCCTTTATAGAAAAAAGTTTGGGCACCCCAGGTTGAGATACACTGTAAAAAATGCAGGGTTCCACACAATTCATTCATGTTGTCCCAACTACGCATGGGACGATAATTGTTTTCAAGGTGTACTGCGGTTTGGAAAAGTCAAGGTTTTAAAACCGCCACAATTTTCTGTAATACCGTTCCTAAGGTATGTGTAGGATTATTTATTTACATTTTTTTTTAGACAACAGTATATTCAGAAGGTATATCCAAAGATCAGTGTTTTTGAAACTAATGAAGACAGCAAAATCAATGATTCATTTGATTTATTTAGCCTGACTTGTTTACTGCTTCAAAATATTATAAATCTTTCAAAAAATTAAATATATTGATTTCAAAGGGGAAAAAGTTTAAATTTTTTTACCCAGATATTTAAAAAGAATATATTTTAGAGCAGTAATCACAATACCATGATACAGTGAAACCGTGATATTTTTATCCAAGGTTATCATCGTATAGAATCTTATACCGGCCCATCCCTAGTCCCAACACAAATTAAGTTAACTTAACACTTTTAACAAATTTATGTGGATTGAACATAAAAAATTAAGTTGTCCCAATGAAATCTCAAGAATTGTGTTGTTTCAGCTCATTTTAATTAAGTAGTTTGAACAAGTAAAAATTTTTTTTTTTGAGTGTAGTCTTTCATCTCTCTGCTTATAATATTTGATTAAATTACATTATCAATGCTCTAAAAGGAACCTTATGAAATTCACCTTTCACTAGATGTTTATCAGTGGCTGAAAAACAAACTATTCCAATTCCAGCCAAATAATTTCCTTATAGAAATCCAATTATTGGACCCAAGCAACAAAAGCAAAAGTGCTTTTACACTCACAACTTACCAGTTAAAGGAGGAAAAATTGACAAAACCAACTTTCAAGATGGGGATTATTGTGGTCGCTAATCCATGAGGACGGATGGAAGGGATTTTGGCCAGGACAATGAGATTACACTCCCTATTCTTTACAAGTACCATGAGATTTTTAATGACCACACAGAATCAGGGCCTAAAGTTTAACCTCCTCTGAAGAACTTAACTTTTTTAGCCCAATTTATACTTCTGTGTTGAATGAACACCATGGCCAAGTTCCCAAAGCCATAATAAGCATTAATACATCTGCGTTCTGCCTGTGTTCCGCTGCTATAACATTTCCAAGACATTAGGTGGTGGTGGGATTTATTTTTACCGCTGTGTTGAGTTTCTTTTCCAGCAGGAACTGGTAAAAGTTCAGCTTTAAAATTGAAAAATTAAAAACAAAACAAATGTATCCATCTGAAGCTCTGGTGTGGCATGCAGGTGACACTCCCTGCCCACACTTGTCTCAACTACCAAGCTGACCAATCACAGATTTTGTGTTCTGTGTCACCTTGACGTATAGCAGGGGTGTCCAAACATGGTCTTGGGGGGCTGGTGTCCTGCAAAGTTTAGTTCCAACCTCAACCAGACACAACTGGACTAACTAATCAAGCTCTTACTTGGCTTTCTAGAACAGGGGTGCTCCAACCTGTTCCTGGAGATCTACCTTCCTGCAGATTTCAGTTGCAACCCTCAAGCTGCAGTCACACTAAAGTTTGAGCTTGCAAACTTTTGTCGTAAGGCGTAATGTCGATTTCGCAGGTCAGAGTTCACCAAGCTTAAACTTTGCACCTCAGCAAAATGCGAAACTCGATACATGACCCTGCGTTTCCAGTCTGACGCATTCGCGTGGTATGAATAGAAGTTAATGGGGAGAAAATTCCAGTGTGACCGCAGCATCACTAAACACTCCTGCCTGTAATTATCAAGTGCTGTTCAGGTTCTAATTGATTGGTTCAGGTGTGTTTGATGAGGGTTGGAGCTGAACTCCAAGGAAGGAAGTAAGGTAGATCTCCAGGAACAGAGTTGAGCACCACTGTTCTAGAAACATCCATGCAGGTCTGTTGAGGCAAGTTAGAGTTAAAATTTGCAGGACACCTGCCCTCCAGGACTGAATTTGGACACTCCTGATGTATAGGAACCACACAGACACATGCAGTATAAGCACACTGTGTTTCCTACATTCACGTTCTCCCATCCAAGTACAGACCAGGCTCAATCCTTTGGTGGGCAACCGGTTTTGAACTGTAGGCCGATAAGAGCAATATAATAATGTTGTCTTGTCTCATGAATGTCTAGTTGTCACCCTAACCCTAACCCTAATCATATCTTGGGGCCACAGGACACATTCAGAGGTCCTGTACAATACACACCTTTAAAATTCAGGGCCATTTTGGCAGCACAATGGGGATCTACATAATGTTAAGCAGGTGCTTTTAAAGTTGTGGCTGATCAATGTATAACACAACACTCCTAGCCATGTTTTAGACTGTCTGGACCCTCATATTTTCTTTATATTTAACTTGTTTGTTTTTATGAAAACACCTATAAATGGTGGATGTAAAATATGTGTATTCAATGTTTTGTATGCATAATAAAATTTCCACAGGGTGTTTTTAAAGGATCTGGGCAGATACTGAAACAAAATGGCCTTTTAATGACTTACGGGGTGAGATTGATCATTTATTTATGTTGTCCTCCATGTGTTTGCTAAACACTTTTAGTCATAACCACATTAAATACATCTTACTGTAAACACCAAAACCTTTTGCATTAATGTCTTAGCCGTACGCTATCAATGGAACCATCACCCCGATCTGCAATGAACAGCTGGACGAGACATTACGCCAGATGTGAGTTTTCAAACTGGGATTCATATATTAGTATTTAGTAAAGATTACAGATTTAGGTACACTACTTAGAAACCTACTTTCACACTGTCTTGTTTAATATTAAATGACTATTAGGAATCCAGAGTGGGGTCTACCGGACATCGATGTGCTCAGACAGCTGGCCTTCAGTAACGGAATGAGAATGGAACGAATGGTGAGGACCACTCATTTACTTCATTTAATATGTTTACAGGGTCCCCAATGTAAGCCAAGTGTCAAATTTTTTCTCCTGGCTTTCACTTAATAAACGCTAAACTTCTGTGAGCTATTTTTCCATGTAAGAGCAGCACAACTATTGTAACACATGTATTGAGACTTCAGTTCTCAATCACTTGCATTCATTTTTTGTTATATACAAGATTGTTACGCTGCTTGATGTTGTAAACTGTTGTTGTCATTTGTTTTTGTCATATTATTAAAATTTTAATGTACTGTCATAAATGCACAGTTTCAAGTTTTGCTATAGATCTGTTTTTCGGATTAGATGTTAAACTGAGGTCCAGACTCTCTGTGGTCATTAAAAATCCTAGGATGTCCTTCAAAAAAAAGTAGGGCCATCCTGGCCAAATTTGCCCACTAGCCTCTGTCCATCATGGCCTCCTGCATCCCTAAATAATAATTGGTTTAATCACTTTGTCTCCTCCACCAATCAGCTGGTGTGTGGTGTGTGGTCTGGCGCAATATGGCTGCCTTCGCATCATCCAGGTGGATGCTGCACACTGGTGGTGGATGAGAAGATTCCCCCCAAAAAATGTGTAAAGCACTTTGAGTGTCCAGAAAAGCGCTATATAAATGTAAGGGATTGTTAATTTTTTTTATTATTTAAGTTTTGTTAAAGAGAGTTCACAAAAAAATATATTCTGTCATCATTTACACATCACCTTTCACTTGTTCAAAACAGTTTCTTTCTTCTATTGAACACAAACGTTATTTTGAAAACTAGTATTCACTGACTTCCATAGTAATTTGTATCCTACTATGAAAATTGATGCGTGTCAGCACTAACATTCTTCAAAATATGTATTTTTGGGAGTTCAACAGAAGTCAAAGGTACAAAAACACATGTGGGAGAGTAAATAAGATAACTTAAATGATTAGGAGAACTCTCCCTTTCAGCCGTCATTTATTCATAGGCAAATGAATCAGACGTCTAACACAATTTAAGAGAAGAGTTGCTTGCTTCTACATTGCAAAAAAAGGTGCACACTGAAAAATTTAGTATTAAACAAGAACAGACTCTTGACTGAAAAGGAATAAAAGGAAAGTAATGAAATGGCACTGAAAAATACAGGCATAACAGGCAAAAACAAAAACATTGAAAAATTACACTGTGATAAATGCAAAGGAAAAAATAAAAAGACAAATATATATCCTGATATTCCAAAACTATAACCTTCTATATATAATAATAATAATATAAATATAAAATACCCGATAAACATTGGAAAGAGACCTTTTAAAATTACATGATATTCAGACTTGTAGCCAGGGGCGGTTTGTGAAAGACCCACCACCCCCACTGACAAAGGTCCAGTATTTGTCCAATACATTTGTCCAATTTTGACTGTTATGCCGTCATAAGTTATCAAAATAACCTATTGAAAATTGGAATCTGATCCAAGTAGTCAACTTTCACTGTATTGTTGTTATAGAGAAAAAAATTTATAAGTAACTTTTATTCTAAATCTTTTATTCTTAACCTTATTCTTGAAGAAAAAATGACTAAGAAGATGTGAAGCACCAAAAGCAGCCCATATTAATACTTATTAGGCTATAGTTGTTATCAATGAATTTTCAAATATACAAAAGAGAAGCTAGAAAAATTGTGAAGCTCTACATTATTATTATTATAATTATATTTATTGTTTTATTATTCAAATGGCCAAATTGTGAGACTGCATAAAGTTGAATGTGTTGGTCAGTTTGTTATTTGCCTAATAAATTACAATAGGCCACAGTTTTATTTAAACTTTTTCCCCTTAGTGATATATCATAAAGTAGCTTTAAAATAAGTAGCCTCTTCAGACTTCTTTATTGTCTTTATTCTTTAGAAAATGTTTTTGGTACATCAAAAAGTGTGACCATCCGACAAGCTAATTCAGCAAAAAAAAAGTGGTTAAAATCTAAAATGCAGTATTTAAACCTCATAATTAAATAGAAAATGAGTCAAATAACTGAAAAAGAAAAGAAAAAGCAATAATCTGCATCAACAAAGGAAAAAATATATACAATAATAAATAGGTAACAAAAAGAAAAAAATAATAAGAGAAAATTTGTTAGTTTATTAAATTACACATGCCACCCTCCCTTTTATTGTAATAAATACATAATATTAAGGCAGAAAAGGGTATCCTCTGTCCTCCAGCAAGTAACCAATGTACAGCCCAGTAATGATTGAAGTGTATAAAACAAATATAGTACAAAAAAACATTGTGTAAAGCAAATATATACTGTTGGAATGTGTGTCAAAATAAAGACTCCCTGAAAACTCTGGTATCATGTACAGAGCCTGGCCATTTAGTGATGAGGTGGGGTCATCACACATGAGCTAGTTAGTGGAAGCAGTAATGGGTTCAATAGTTGTAACAACAAAAGATTAATACTTATACTATAACGCTTATACTATGGACAGATTTCATGATATCAGTGTCCTTTATTGACTGATGGAGCTTTAAAAGAGGATACAATTAATGCACTCAAGAGCATTTGGTATGATCTAAAAAAAATGTATCAAGTGTGTGTGTGTGTGTGTGCAGTGTGAATAGACATACATATGAACGACTACATCCTAAAATATAGATTTATTTTCCTAGAAAAGACAAAGCTGCCACTTATTATAATATTATATATAGGCTACAGAAAAATGTGAGGGGTGCAGAGAGGGAGAGAAAAATAAATATTTTATCGAGATTCGAACTTGCTCCACTGTGAGCACCGTTGTTGGCCCAAGATGTTTTTTACCATGCATTTTTTTTCTCTTTGCTATTTGGGTTTATTGGACCCTAATTGGAATAAAACCTAAGTATCAGTTTTTGATATGATGTACTTTTAGAGAAAACTTATGTCCATATATGTGGACTCGTAGTCTGAATTAACATAAAACACTTTTCCTGACTGTTTTTTAATGCATATATAACATATAACATTTTTTTTTTACATGTTTTGACTATCAGAGTAAAAACAACCCACACCCCTCCCCCCATTTTGGACAGTTAAAAATTGTGTTTGGGACATTTTATATGCTGCAAAACAGTTGCAGGATAACACTATGTCTGTAACAAAATATAAAACATTCAAAGTATTTTAAATAGCCACTTAAGAGCTAAAATGTGCTGTCCACGTATGTGGCCACTAAGCCCTAGGAGGTTAACGGCGCACTGACCACTACGCTATTGCAGCACTCTAAAACTTGTATAATGATGCGCAGTGGTTTATGGCCAAGAAACTATACAAACATGTATAAAACAGTTCAGTGCCAGGCATACTGTACAGATGATTCTACATGATATTGCCACATTGTACAGTAAAATGCACTGACGCAAAAATAAAGAGCTGCACTGAATGTTTTCTATGGTAAGCGCAGACCTGTGGTTTGCCACATTTAATTTCAAAAGGTTTGTTAAATACATTGATGATTCTTTTGAAAAACAACAATGCTTATTCAAATATTAATTTGAATATGAAAAAAAAAAAAACAATGTACTTATAACCCTCTCAAGATGAAAAAACAAAACTCGTATATCTGTGCTTTCACGTCCATCAAGATTCTCTTTAAAATAGCACTTAATGCTCAGTAAATTCTCTGAAACAGTCAAACTCTGGAACATAACCTGCTCCGGAGCAGGTTATCTTCAGAGAGTAAGCTGCTATGGCTACTAAACATACCTCAAAAGTTACCTCCGTTTTTGGAACCAAAAGCTGAGGTTATCCACTTACTCTTAAACTTACCCGGGTATGTCTCATAACCTGCTTTTTGGAATACCCCCCTGAACATTCTAGTCATGTTTCATGTGATTCACTTATTTCTCCTGAAATGTCTGCATAACCGCTATGTGCTGTCTTATTCCACAGATCGAGATGCCTGAGAGTAACAAATGCCTTGTCTTCAGAAAACTGTAGGAAGTCCATCCAGAACCAGAAGACGCTTCATCTTCCATATTCACATTCTGCCTGTGCTTTAAACACACAAACTGAACAGACTGACATTGTTTTATTGTGCACATACGTACAATAGACAAGAAAAGAAACATTTCCACTAATGTGTCTGACCAATAAAAGAACAAGATTTATTAAATAGGACCTTAAAATTACTTATTTTTAACATGAGGCGGATCAGTATGATGGAACAAAAGGCATTACAGACATCACCGGTTGTGAAACATGCAGCATCCAAACCACATCCTCCAAAATTCCTCCTGAAAACCATTTATAGGGTGGCAGCTTTTTTTTTTTTGTCACCATTGAAATAGACTTGCTTTCTCCGCCATTGACCTGGTGCTTAATTTTACACTGCAATTAATGAAACTGCATTTTGAGATCAATAGGTTTCTAGCTCTGAACCATTGGATGTAACGAAACGTACATGCAGTACTTGGAAAAACCAGCCCATTTATTTTGAATAGATTGGTGATATGGAAATGGCAGTAAAGTTGACATCTCATTGGCGGTTAATTATACGACAGAAGTCCATGTGTTCACCATCTACTGGATAAATCAATAGCGAGGCTTCCACAACACTGACCCTACAGGCAGAGCTTTTTTTCATTTCATTTTAGTCGCAGACAATGGTTTTGTCACACTGAAACCAGCACTGGAATGTTACATGATCTAAATCTGTGCTGATAAATGAGTGTGATGTCTCAGCGACCTTTGCTAAAGCCAGCAAGTAAACAAGATGGCTGTTAAATATTTACTCATGCAAACGCTTCTTAGAAAAATACAGGACAGGATGGTTTTGTCTTTTTGAATGATTTTGTGTTTGTTTCTCTATAGTATGAACGAGTCACTTCACATCAGCTCCTTTTTATAAGAAAAAAAAACTACATTTGAAAATACCTAGAGAGGAAAATTAGGGTGAATCTCACAAGATGTCCAGGACACATTAATATTGAAGCCCATTTCTGTCATATGAGAATAATGAAAGCTTTTGCAGAATAATAATGACACAAAAGGTAAATATAATAAGATCCTAAATAAAAAACTGCTTGATATCTGATAATATTAAAGCTTAGAATGCCATAATTTTTAACATTATTAAAACGACGAGATACTAATTCGTAATTGAGATGTCTGAATTATAAAATAATAATAGTCATTTGTGATTATTTCTTTTAATTTACTTTGTTATGATTTGGCATGAAAAACTCAAATATGTGACATGGCAAGTCAAAAATATTAGTCTAAAATGTGTTGCAAAAAGCTAATCATGACTTATGAGAATTAATGCTGAAATTATGATGAAGTCAATTATGACAAGAATTTTTTATCATAAGTTATTATTAATTTTGACTAATATTACAAAGTCAATCAAAAATAAAACAAAATTTTGATATTCAAAGCTGCAATTATGACATTAAATATAAATTATGATGCAAGTTGATGATTACTGTACTATGTGATAATTTTTTTTTGCTTTATAATTTTGATGTGTAGCAATTTTGTCTCAAAATTATTTTATATGTATTAGTACACATTTTGGACAATGACAATACTAATTCATAATTATGAGATGTCGGAATTATGACTTAATTATTTTGTGTCACAATTATGATTCACTAAAAGCATGAGTCTTATATAACAGAAATTAGTCTTTGTTTTTTTAATGAAGCCATTTTTAGGACCTTTAAGAACTTTTAGCATTTTTTTTTATGACAACAACAACATCATTTCCCCATTTTTAATTTAATGTCAAAATTATATTATATATTGTCAAAATTCTATGACACATAAGTGTCAAAAGTGAATCTCATAAACATTAGTTATTTTTAATACTAAAATGACAAAGAATAAAGCCAGAACATCATACCATTATAAGCATATTACTACTTTACAGATTAAATATTTTTTGTATTTTTTTTTCATCAGTAATATAATCCCCAAGAAATATAAACCAAAAACATAAAGAGGTCCAAAATAGGCTTCATTTTCTTTTCGTTTTGAGGGTCAAATATGATCCAGACATTAAGTTTCATCCAGTTTTCAAAGGTTCCCCACCAGCTCCATCTGTATCCTCTCCTCCTTCATTTACAGACATAGTGAAGAGAAGATAGACTTAAACAGCCAAATGCTTTTATAATTTTTGTACAGCTTCAGTATTTGTGGAGCAGTGTGAAGCGTCAGTGTTAGAGAGGGCTGAATGTAGTTTGCTGGACCTGCTGTGTAAAGGCATATGAGGAGCGATCAGTCAAATGAAATGAGCTGAGCCTCTGCACTGCCCGGAGGTGCTTGAGGAGGAGGGGGAGGCTGCTGCTGCTGCGACTGCTGCTGAGGACCACCAGGAGGAGCCATCTGCACAAACACGACAATATACAATGGCGTTCAGATTTGCAGAGCATTAAAGTAACGGTCAAAGCATTCAAAAGCCTTCAATGCTATTTCAAAATCAGAATAAAAAAAAAAAATGGAATTATGTTAACACCAGAACTACAGTCAGTACAGTGTCCCTGGCAAATTCAGATTAACATGTTTGTTGAAATGTAAGTAAAAGCTGAGATTTTTAAATTTATTTTCAACAATGATGCCTCTTGTATGTCGTCTTATTATCTTTTAAAAGGAAACTGTCGTTGTGGTAAAAAAAAACTTGCTGGCTGAATAAAGTTTAGAATTTAACCTTTTTAAAATCTTTTTTGTTATTATTTTTAATTCTAACATTGCTATTTTATTAAAATTCCAAAACCAGGTTTTCTGCAGGTTGCACCAAATCAAATTTAAGACATTTTTAGGACCATAAAGAATGAAATTTCAGACTTCTATACGTCCTGCTGGGCCATTAAAAAAATTCTTAGTGTTTATCCCTACACTCTCAGAAATAAAGGTACAAGATCTGTCACCGGGTCAGTATCTTTTCAAAAGGTATATATTTGCACCCGAAGGGTCCATAATGGTAACTCAAAGGTACTTTTAGGTACATTTCGGTACTAATATGCACCTTTAGGTACCACTGTGGACTATTTGGGTACAAATATGCATTGTACTGCCCCAGTGACATCTCTTGTACCTTTATTTCTGAAAGTGTAGGGATAAACACTAAAAATTGTTTTAATGGCCCAGCAGGAAAAAAAAATCTAATTAGTCATTTCTTAGCCACATATTTTAAATAGTGTCAAAACAAGCCGACCATAGTTGTTTACATAATGTTTTTTCAACATAACTTTAAAAAAAAAAAACTACATGTATAAACAGGCTGTTATTGTATTAGTTATGAATAGGTTTGCTTTGAGATGTTTTATTAACCTGTTCTTAGTGACTCGATGTGTGTTAGATCGATTGGGTAGCTTTCATGAAGGAAAATTAAAGACTTGTTTAAAATGATTTAGGATCTACAAGACAATATTTCAGTGAATTTAAGACATTTTAAGGACAAACATTTTGTTTTTGAAATTAAAGACATTAAGACCCCGCGGATACCCTGAAAACACAAAAATAATCTGAGTATTTCTACCCTGAATGACCATAAGGGTAAAAATATCATTTCATCTTTATAAAAGAATACTTGATCACAATAAAAAAAAATAAAAAAGTTTAAAATGAACAGCTTGGAATAAGTGGGTTGTTTATTGTTTTTAATACATAAATTCATGCATTGCTGTTATGCTGATAAGACCAGTGGTGTAGTTGGGGCTATACGCACGTATACTCAGTATGCCTACTTTTTTCCATGAGCTGTTTGGGTATTACGACTTCTTTGGATCAATTATTGGGTATACCCTCTGTATACTCGCTTGTTTTTCTGATTAGACTTCCCTAATTCACGTGTATTCGCTTCCCCTTTAACTGTATAGCAAATGTTTTTTTTATTTGCATCTTATTTGTTGCAATCAGTGCATTTTTGTTTAATTTGCGCCATTCCCCGCCCCCTGACGACCGCAGCAGCTGAGAGAAAATTTCGGGAGTTTTCGATAACGACTACAAGTCAACTAAATGATGTCTCGCTGAAACACTCAGATAAAATTATTTTTAAAAAGCATGGGCATCGCTTTAGCCCCCTATATTTCTATTCAGTGCCTCTAAATGTTTTGCGATTTCCTCATGAACTGTACACTACTAAATGATCACCTCAGTCCCCTTTAAATTTGATATGAAAAGGCAGCAGACTTTCGCTCCTCTGTTTTCAACTCTTTTTTCATTTAATCAGAAAACCACAGCTTTGCAGAGTGAGAGCAGAAGGTGTGTTTATCTATAGATTGTTATAATATCTGCATATTTGCAGTTCTTTACTATAGAAACACGTGTATAACATGTACCAATCGGGTTTCCCCATCTACTGTTTCCTCTGCGCTCCCCTCATCATCACAGCTGTTCCTCCAACAAAAAATGCTACTCTTTATTTTTATGAACATTTATTATCAATTAACTATGATTATAAAACACATTACAGTGCATGTGGCATTATATATCATACATTCATGCACAGGATTAAACAGTGACAGAACCACTCAGTGAATGTCCTCCTTTTAACTGCATATCAGAGTGAGATCAGAGTGAAATATTGTGTTGTATCTTTGTTAAAAATTATTTACTATTATGACTTATATTATTATTGTAAAATATGTAAATGAGCCTGAACATTTTTTAACATGTTTATATTCATGCCATTTTGAAATTTAAAACATGGAAAAAATACTTATAGTATAAGTATAGGCTACTATTTGAGTTTTTGAAGAAAAAAACTTTTTATTTTCCTGATATATATATATATTAGCTAAGCATAAATCATTGAATAGGATTAGGCTATTGGCATCTCACTTTAAAATGGACCAATTTGTTTAAATATTTTTTTCTTTTTTAATGGATAGTTCTTTCAAAAAAAGTAAAATTGTCATCCTTTACTCAACCTTTACTTGTTCCGAACCGGTTTGTCGTTTTTTAAATTTTGTTTAACACAAAAGAAGATATTTTAAGAAAGCCAGACACCTGTAATTATTAACTTCCTTAGTATTAGTTTTTTCTTTCAATAGTTACAAGTAACTTGTGTAAAAAAAAAAAAAAAAAATATATATATATATATATATAGATAGATATATAGATAGTTTCGTCATTTTTTGCCTACTTTTAAAATTTGTGTTGAGTGGGTTATAGTACACCACTTTTTTTTAGGACTACACCACTGGATAAGACATTATTTCATGCTAATTGTGATTTTCTTTTATTATTTGAAACATAGACATTTCACTTGAATTTATTAAAGGTCCCATAAAGTGCTTTGAAATATGCCTTTTTATTCTGTTTGACGTAATCTCAACCAAAACACAAAGAGAGGCTGGGACAGTGTAGCTCCTCCCTTAATAGTGTTTTGTTTTTAATCACCGCTCTGCCAGTGAGACTGGTTGAGCTCAAAAGCAAAAAATGAAATGCAAATAAGAACCGTCTTGAAGGGGTGGCGCTTATCAGATACTAGAGAGAATTTGATTGGTTATAATTTGATGAGAAACTGTAGTTTGAGGTGAAGTAAAAAAAAAAAAAAAAAATAATAATAATAATAATAATAATAATAATAATAATGCTCCATTTTGGCGGAACAACAAGCTTTTCATGGTTATATCAGTTTTAAATCTGCTAAACACAAATTGTCACTGTTTTGGTGTGCACTAGCTTATAGATATCTTACAAACTAACAATACTGATACTAACATTTAAAACCTTATTTTAATTTCATGGGACATTTAAGCTTACCATGTATATTAAATCACTTTTGTAAATTAAATTTGCAGAAAACAAAATGGGACATACTGTTTTTATCTGCTATTTTTAGTCATTTTAAATTATAATTATCTCAACTTTAAGTTGATTAGTTAAACCTAATTTCTGCTTTTTCTCTATCTTTCTTACATTAGATCATGATCATAGATTTTTTTAATAAAAATTACAGCTGAACATATGTTTTGTTAATTTTTCAGAAAAAATATTTAACTAGTCATTTGTTCTACATTTACACCATGTTGATAAATTGTTGCATTTGCAAGAAAACCTTCTTTAACCAGAAGGTAAAGAATGATGCCTGAAACATGAAGTAGTTAAGATGACTAGTTAAAATAAAAACAACAACAAAAATTCCTAATTTCAAATTCTTAAATTCAAACTCCTAATAAAAATTAAGAATTTGTTTTACATTTTCACCAATTATGCTGTACCTCACCACTTTATTAGGTACACCAGTCCAACTGCTTGTTAACGCTAATTTTTAATCAGCTAATCACATGGCAGCAACTCAATGCATTTAGGCATGTAGACATGGTCAAGAATGGTCAATTTGCTGCAGTTTAAACCAACCCAGCATCAGAAAGGGGAAGAAAGGTGATTTAAGCAACTTTGAACGTGGCATGGTTGTTGGCGCCAGACGGACTGGTTTGAGTATTTCAGAAACTGCTGATCTACTGGAATGTTCACGGACAAACAATCATCTCTAGGGTTTACAGAGAATGGTCCGAAAAAGAGAAAATATACAGTGAGCGTCAGTTCTGTGGGCGCAAATGCCTTGTTGATGCCAGAGGTCAGAGGAGAATGGCCAGACTGGTTCAAGCTGATAGAAAGGCAACAGTAAATCAAATAACCACACGTTAAAACCTAGGTATAGAGAAGAGCATCTCTGAACACACAACACGTCCAACCTTGAGGTGGATGGGCTACAGCAGCAGAACACCACATCAGGTGCCACTCCTGTCAGCTAAGAACAGGAAACTGAGGCTACAATTTGCACAGGCTTACCAAAATTGGACAACAGAAGATTTGAAAAATGTTGCCTGGTCTGATGAGTCTTGATTTCTGCTGTGACATTCGGATGGCAGGGTCAGAATTTGCCTCAAAAACATGAAAGCATGGATCCATCCTGCCTTGCATCAACGGTTTAGGTTGGTGGTGGTGGTGTAATGGTGTGCGGGATATTTTCTTGGCAGACTTTGGGCCCATTAGTACCAATTAAGCATTGTGTCAACGCCACAGCCTACCTGAGTATTGTTACTGACTATGTCCATCTCTATATGACCACAGTGTACCCATCTTCTGATGGCTACTTACAGCAGGATAATGTGCCATGGCATAAAGCGTGAATCATCTCAGACTGGTTTCTTGAACATGAGAATGAGTTCACTGTACTCAAATGGCCTCCACAGTCACCAGATCTCAATCCAATTGAGCACATTTGGTATGTGGTGGAACTGAAGAGTTTGCATCATGGATGTGCAGCCGACAAATCTGCAGCAACTGAGTGAGGCTATCATGTCAATATGGACCAAAATCTTTGAGGAATATTTCCAATACTTTGTTGAATCTATGCCATGAAGGATTAAGGCAGTTCTAAAGGCAAAAGGGGATACAACCCAGTACTAGGTGTACCTAACAAAGAGGCCAGTGAGTGTATTATAACTGCAGAGACAGTAAATATTTAAGATGTGCAATAAAATTATATACTGTTAAACATTTTCAAACGGCAAAATGTTTTTACACACATAATTGCTGACCTGCTGGTACATGGGCTGTTGTCCAGGCATGTAGGGCTGTTGGGGAGGCATGTTGGGGTCTTGTCCAGGAAGAGCGCTCATCATATTCTGCAACAGGAGAAAACAGCGGGCAAATGATAAAGTAGTTGTGATGTAGGAAGGGAAATTAAAAAAAATATTCAAATGCAAGATGCGACTGTACTCTGAAACAGTAAAGTGTACCTGCATGTTGTATGGCTGGTAGCCCATATAAGCTATACCATTGGTCGGGGCGGGCTGGGACATTGATGGCAAACTCTGAGCCTGAGATACCACGTTCTACAGAAACAAGAGCCAAGTATGTGAACAATATTCCGGATGGACATTCAAAATCTGTCACAATCATTAAAGTGCATATGTTTTGCTTTTTGGGTTCCATTAGATAGTGTCAAATGTAGATTTTTGTAAAAATGTGTTTCCAAATTTAAAAGCTGAAAGTCAAAAATGAACAGTCTCTCAAAAGAAAGAAGAGATTATTAATAAAATCTTAATAAAATTAATAAAAAAATGTCTTTACAACAGAATATCTTGTTTTGTGTTCAACAGAAGAAAGAAATGAATAAAGGTTTAGAATAGGTTTAAGAGTAAAATATGAGAGGGAAGTTTTCATTTTTTGGTGAAATATCACCTTAATGCACTTCCAAATGACTATACTGATAATACAGTAAAAATGTAAAAACATGTTAGTTAGTGCTGAGGAAAGCTGAAATTAAGATATGCTAATGCATTTTTGTTTTCTGACACCTTGTAAGTAGTCGACCAATCAGAGCAGGTCAGACTCATTCAAAGGTTGGGTTTAGAGAGACAGAACCTTAGATCCAACTGTTTCAGACATTATGAGAAAAAAGCTGATGTATGATATTAGAAAACTACACATTTCTAAAACAAACCTCTAGACCTCTGAAACAAAATAAGCAAGCAACTTAAAAAATACAGTGCTTCCCACAGGTTTGAAATATACATACTTGTGGTGGTAGCCGGATTGAAACATCCTTTACCCACAGCACAAAACTGGTTAACCACATGTAACACAAAAAATAGTGTTTTAATTTTTAACAATACTTTTATTTATTATGACACCGACATAAACGGTTTCTTTTCAAAGTTTAAAAAAAGGCTGTTAAAATATTTAAAAACAAATTAATTTCTCTTATTTCTCACTATTTCTCTTATTTTTATGCTATTTATGGCCCGTTTCCACTGAGTGGTACGGTACGGTACGGATCGGTTCGGTACGCTTTTATGGCCGTTTCCACTGTCAAAAGCGTAACGAACCGATCCGTACCGTACCACTTTTTCGGCACCCTTTCGAAAGGGTACCAAAGACGAGAAAGGGTACTAAAAGGCTGAGCTACACGCGCAGCTGAACGCTGATTGGTTTACAGAGATACGTCACAATCTCGTGGAGCTAGCCAGAATCAAAACAATGGAGCCGCCATGTTTTTAAATACACAGCCGAGATAACTATATGCATATAATAACGATACATGGATGACCCGGGCTCAAAACAAACCTTGTCGTTGTCTTGATGAACAGCCACAAAGCCAAGAATCTGCCGTGTCCTGTTGTTGTTTTACGAGGCCGTCTAAAAGTGGGAGCGGTTTTTCGCTTTCTCCAGGGAGCTCGGGATCACGTCTAGATTTGATATAACGAACTTCTTGAGCTGATAATAATAACGTGTGTGATTAATGAAGCGTCTTCGACATCTAATCCATTCAGAAAGAAAAGGACAAATGCGAGAGTGAAGCACTGAAAAAAGGAGAAGCCCGACAGGATTACAAGGATTCCCGTCAGGAGCAAATAGTTTCAGCAACCTGAACAATCTGCCATGTTTATCATCACCTTTTGGACTATTATGAACTGGGAATGACGGAAATTCTCTCTAACAGAGGCTACATGTGCTGCTGAAGATTACAGATACAGATGAGAGGTTAGCTCTAACTGTGGGCTACTGTATATGTTGCGTGTTGTTTTTGAACTCAAATAAGGACTTAATGTCTGGTGTGTGTAGTTTATTAGATTAGATTAGATTAGATTAGATTCAACTTTATTGTCATCACACATGTACAAGTACAAGGAAACGAAATGCAGTTAGTAACATATCGGAGACTGTAAGGGGTTGTATGTGTTCATATATGTTCATTTATTTATTTTATATAATTGCAGACGTTACAGTAGGCTGTAACACTGTCAATGATCTGCAGTTATAATCAAATCATGTTAATAGAAATGTTAGTAATAAACATTTATAAACAAGTATTAATATGTTTAAAGCATCTGTTTTGTTAGAAGAGCTTCTCATATAATGTGAACGAACTGTACAGCTTTACTGTAGACATTTATTCGAGCGAGAATGACGTTGACTGAAACTCTCTGTAGTACACCACGCCCACCAAAAGGGTACCCTTTGTAATGGAAACGCAAGCTTGATAAAGGTGACCCGTACCGACCCGAACCGTACCGTACTGTACCACTCAGTGGAAACGAGCCATTAGGAGCCATTTGCACACAGCTTCTCTCTCTCTCTCTCTCTCTCTCTCTCTCTCTCTCTCTCTCTCTCAACTTAATAACATATAAAGCAAATGAGAAATAAATTACAAAAAAAGATAAAAACAGACAAAATCTCTAAAATGGACAATGTTTATTAATAATAATTTATAATTAAAATAAAAAGTGTATATATAATATGAGTTGATTGACCATTTCTAATGATGTACATATATTTTGCAGCCAGTTTAGATGACATTTCATCCTCTCCAAGTATACAGTAAAGTTTTTTTTATCGTTTAGATTAAAGAATCTATTATTTGCTTTTTCTCTGGGTCTCGCAGATGTGTGCTCTGTCAGCTGTGAAGCCAAGCGGAAAGTAGCCTTTATTAAAAGAGTAATGCAAAAAAACGCAACAGCTTTAGACAACAAAAGCAGATTTAGAAACACCAGCCGGACGCATTTTCAAGCCTCAAAAAGGCACGTCTCTGTGGGTCTCTGCAGAGCACGCGAGACAGTCTGAGGAAAGTTGTAGACAGTTCTTGCGCGCACACACAATGAGTAGTATAAAATGTGTAGGGCGGGAGAGGATTTTCCACTGGTTAATTGGTAAAAAATAAAAATAAAAAAAGTCATCAAATATACAGCGGCTGTTGATATACCTGGGCGGCCTGCCTAAGTAAAGTCTATGTGTGGGAAGCACTGAAATACTATAAGAGCCTATTCTGAAGAAACTTGTGAAAGATTTAAAAACATCAATGTTAGATAAATTCAAAGACTTTGTTTTGGAGTAGAACAGCTGACCTGGTAGCCCTGTGTGGGTGTGGGCTGGTAATTAGTGTAGGCTGGGGTGGTTGTTGGCGGGGCTTGTCCTGAGACTGCCGGCTGCCCACTAGTGCCCGCAGTCTGATACATGTAAGGATTCACCATGTTGGGATCTAAAAGAGAGTAAGTGGAAAATAAATTAACTTAGAAAAAAAATTAAGACTTGTAACACTTTACTTGAAGGAGTGTTCAAAAGACCATCATGACAAGGAGATCTTATGCGTGCTTATGCATTGTTATTTATATCAGTTATGTGTTAATGACACTTTATGGCATTTTAAATGAAACAGTTTGAGATGTCTTTGTTATGACAATTTGACAAACAAATCACAACCTGTCAGTTTCATTGTCATGAAAAGTTACAAAGATGTGTCAGATATTATAAAAGCATCATTAATATTTTTCTTGACCTCTACTAGTGGTACAAATTGAATTGGTCATTAAATAATTAAATATTAATGGTGCCATTATAAAAGTATTTGACATTGTATTAAAATTTGTTATGTGTTAAAAGTAAAAATACAAATTTTAATGACAAATTTGGTTTGTTTCATTGGGGAAAAAAGTGATCAGAAAAATATTTATGATACAATTATAATGAACTCAATCGTTAAAAAGTAATGATGAATGTTGAACACTTCACACACTCAACGGTCACAGCTTTGCTTGCAGAGCACAAAGAGAGGGGCTGAGGCTGGATTACTTTATTTTGTATTGTGAAATCTAAATTCTCCCATGTAAGTGATTATGCTGTCTCCTGATAGTGAACGTGATTATACTCATAGCAGGAACTACTCAGTAGTTTGGTGGTTTATTTCACCAATTTGGCAACCATTAAATGTTGCCTGGGAAACTATTTGAATGGATGACACTAAACTATACACTACTCGGTTGAGTTTATAAGGGCACAACATGTCATCTGGAACGCAATTAATCATGTTTCTGACAGATTTATGACACATTTTGTTGTCAAGTTGTCATGACAATGGCTATGTTTCCATGCAAAGATGCAAATAAAATTTATGTGCAAAACAGGAATATCACATAACAGGGCTTGAAATTGCGACCATTTTGGTCGCATTTGTGCCTGAAATTTAATCTATGCGACCTTATAATATATTTGGGAGCATTTGTGCGACTGCATATAATGGCTGTAGTGCGACTTGTTTAGATTTTTTTCTAAAAACGCGCTGAATCTGACTTTCCTGCCGCTATATTGGTTCATTTTAGCTGTCAATCACTCAAGGCTGTCCACTGTCAGAAAACAGGGAGCTTTTAAGGGCGCCAGCCGAGATCAACCGAGTGTTTTTGAAGAGGGTGCTCAAATTTCGATGTGTTGAATTCACTGCGTGTTCAGCGCAAATGTCCGCTAAATGTAAAATCCAACACTGTACACATCATCGCCAAAGAAGCTCGCCTTTACTGAGTTACTGAGGTCATCATGAGAATCCTGCTCTGCCTGCTCTTTTATTGGGTCGGCTGACTCGCCTGCTTTTCCACAAACACAGAAAAATTAAAATCACCGCATATAAAGAAATGCATAATGAGCATTTAAAATAACACAAACCGAAACCAAAACTTTTAAAGAGTGGCAGAAGTGAGACTTTGGTCCATTCTTTCTTGAGAAGTATATTATTTTTCTATTTACAGATGACTGCTTTGCAGCTTTCAGCATTAAATTGAATTATTTATTATAATCTTATGTTTGTTTTGAAGCAGAAATATTATTTATTAAATTACCATCCATGTAAAAACAATAGTGCAAAATACATATTACTTACTGCAATGCTTCATTTTTGTTTAATGCAAACCATAAATTAATTTTTCATAAAGTAACAGCAGGACCTTTTACAGTACATAACTCGCATTCAAGCACATTCAGGGCAGCATGATAATGACAAATTATTAAAAATTATTAAAAATTAAAAAATTCATTTTAAGTATTATTGACATCATAATCATCATTAATAATATTTTATAATTATTAGACATTCATTTTGGAATTATTGCACAGATATCTATAAGTCATCACAGCATAAGTTAGTTGTTTCTGGTTTTTGTTAGTCCCGATTGCTGTTGTTGTCAAATACAATAAATCCCTTAATATACAAGTTGCGGTAGTGCTCATTCATTTTTGGTGGGTGCTCCTAAATTTTTTCTGGTGCTCCAAAATTTTTTGAAGTTGGGAGCACCGGTGCTACCAAGTAAAAAAGTTAATTTCGAGCCCTGCATAAAAGACATGCAAATAAAGCAGCGTTTTCATCCAATTAGTCAAAGAGAACAAAATTATCACTTTCTGATTAAATGGTGCCAAATATCAAAAGTAAACATGAAATTTGCTGCAGTAGAAGAAGTCAATCTTTTCTTAAAAAAAATAATAAATACAATAAAAAAGTTTCTTCTAAATTACTTGCGCCTCAGAGGACTGTTATTTCTTGATGGTTCTGTAGTTAATTAATAATATGATAACACTAATACTGAGATGGTTAAAGCGTTTTAGAATAACCAAAACAACATTTCAGATGTTTTACAATGTGCTCAGCCTGCTGGTTTGCCCATTCACACACATTTTTATCATCACATGATCTCTTATAATAAAATCCCATGACTTTTTTAATGGACATACTGGAATTTGTTGTTAAAAGTGTTTCCATTGTAGTTTATGCGCATCTTTTTTTTTAATTTTTAAAAATGTATGTGCATCATGGCATTTCAATCAAAAAAAATACACAGAAAAATAAGCAGATAACATAATGACAGTTGTCATAAGCATGCAAAAAGCTGTCAAGTCAGATAGATACAGAGGATGTTTGCCTGACCTGTTGGTGGCATGGCCTGATACGGGCCACCGGCAGGAGTCTGACCGGCCTGGTTCATGTAGACTCCATGCATGGGCGACCCCTCCACCGAACCAGAAGGACTAAATGTGCCTGGATAACTGGGAGGGCCAGCAGGGGGATACACCACTCCTCCTGCCACATTAGGAGGCAGAGACTGCATCTACAAGCACACCAAAATTAAGACTACCACTATTTAACTTATAAACTCAACAAATAATTTTATTACTAATTAAACAACTCATCAACTGAGAAATCTAATTCTTAAATTAATGGATCATTGTACTACAAAAAACCTTGCAAGTATTAGAAATCAAAACTGTCTTGTTAGTCTAAAAATAGCTTAAAGTCAATCTGCCAAAATGACAAGTTGTGGAATGAGCCTCATTTTAAAACAGGGTCCAAACTCTGCCACTGCAAAATATGATCAAGGTTAGCTAGATCATTGCATGTTTAGTTCCACACACAGTTTCTCACTGCAGAAAAAAAAACATAATAAAATAGACAGAGAGAGAGAGAGACAAATCCAGAAACCAAACAATAAAGTTTACTGCTAAATCATTTACAAACCAGACACAATGTCAGGTTTGATTTTCAGAAAGACTGACACTAAAAGACAATGCTGTGCCATCTATACTGGAACCAACAATATCACAGTTTTTTTTGATTATTTGTCACTTTGTCTATTCTTACAGATCATTTGATAAGTACTCAGTATTTATGCTTTTTAATAACTGATCTATATAGTATGACTGGATTACTCATTGCGTTGTAAACCTTTGAGAGCCAGTGACACCAACGGAAGCATTCAATCAGCAATCTTACTCTTCCCTAGTATAATAAAATACTGTATTATATAATATACTCAAACAGTAAAAACAACTGACAGTTACGAAAACAAAATCTATTTTTCATAGAGCCATAAACAAATACAATACCATTCAGGAACAATTACATTCACTGTTACACTTTAAATTGTATTGGCATCAAATTAATTGACTGAAAGTTAAAGTTGAAATGCACTTGGCTAAACACCTAGTTCTAATAACTATAAACCAAATAAAAAAGAGCTATATTTTAAGTACACATAAGAAACTTCTAATCAGTGAGATGTGATCAGATCAAATTCTTGTGCTTTAATTAGTGTAAATTAAAGCTTTATTTGGCTTTGTGTACAAAATCTTTAGGTATATTTCTTAAAGAAAACTATCTCTCTGTTATGTATTCAAAATAAGTAAACGATCAGATTTACAAGGTGTAAGAATAAATAATTGTATTGTATAAGCCAGGAGTTCCCAAACTTTTCAGCCTGCGACCCCCAAAATAACAATCCCAGTGACTCGCGACCCCCAATATCTTCTGAGGCAGTTATAAATACAGAAACGTTTAACCTGGTGTTAAAAAATATATCTGCTGCATCTGACACTATTGCTGTGTCTTTAATATAATGTAATTACCCCAGGGGTAATTTTCTAAATAAACAGCACATAGAATACACCATTATTCTAAATCATGATGTTTTTTAATGTAAAAATATTATAGATAATAGATAATATTAAAATTGGAGCTAAGAAAATAAGATTAGCAGCTCATGACCCCTTTAACTATGCATTTTAAACCTTATATTGAGTCTAAAGTATTGTCCTAACACGAACTGAGTTTCTGTCTGGCTTTAGATTATAGAGATTATGTACAGTTGAAGTCAGAAACATTAGCATCCCTTAGATTTTTTTTTTTTTATATTTCCCAAATGATGTTTAACAGAGCAAGGACATTTTCACAGTATGTCTGATAATATTTTTTCTTCTGGAGAAAGTCTTGTTTGTTTTATTTCAATTTTTTTAAAACCATTTCAAGGTCAAAGTTATTAGCCCCTTTAAGCTATATTTTTTTCGATAGTCTACAGAACAAACCATTGTTTTGCCTAGTTAACCTAATTAACCTAGTTAAGCCTAGTTATGTCACTTTGTCATCATGACAAAGATAAAATAAATCAGTTATTACAAATGAGTTATTTAAACTATTATGTTTATAAATGTGTTGAAAACATCTACTCTTGTTAAACAGAAATTGGGGAAAAATAAACAGGGGGGCTAATAATTCAGGAGCTAATAATTCTGACTTTTACTGTATATAGAGATTAGACATTATATATTGTATACAATAATAATGTGTGAAAAACATGTGTAAACAGCAGTGCTGACCTGTGCGTAAGGCAGAGAGAAGGCTGGCATCTGTGCTCTCATCTGAATAGTATGCTTCTGTTGCTCCAGCCGCATCTGCCTCTCCTTCTCCTGCTCCTGCAAGCGCTGGATGGCCAGCTGCCTCTGCATCTCCAGGTATTCCTGCAAAAACAATCTCAGTCAATTTCCTGTAATCACACTACTCAGGGAGTCGAATAAAAATCCAAGCCACTTGCCTGTTTCTTCTGCCGCATGATCTCGAGTTTCTGTGCCAGCTGGATCTGCCTCTGTCTCTCTGCCTCCTCGGCTGCTCGCCTCAGTTTTTCCCTGTGCTCCTCTCTCAGAGCATTTAGTGCGGCTCGAGCATCACGCACCTGCGCCAGTTTATCCTGCAGTCCCTCATAGTACACTGAGCGACAGAGGACAAAGCATTCATAAGGTAACATTAAATTCACGCTCAGGAACTGCTAAGCTACTACAAACTTACAAAAATTTAGATTTTGTTTGTCTTTTCATATGTAGCAACATTAGTGGTTTCTCTAAATTGTATATTTATAATACAATCTAATTTACTTGAGCTTAAACTGGTTTATTTTCATATATTTCTAATCAAGTATTTTTGTAATCTATGAAAACGAATCTGCAAATTTCATTTTGATAATTTTAAATTGTTTAATGGTAAAGAAAAATGCTAATCCAGTTGTTTAAATAGTAGCACATCTTGAAAATGTATTGAAATTATAGTAAATTCTGAAGAAATTAGAGTCAATATGTTAATTAAATGTAAATTATATTCCAGAGTCCATTTACTATAATCAAATAGTGTAAAATCCAAAATATTTTTTCCATTATTAACATATTCCATTATCCTTTTATTTTATTTGTTCTAACTAATAATTAATGAGTTTTTATTTTAATAAATGCATATGAGTTAAGTAAAATTGTAGCAAACGTTATGTTGGATAAACATATTTCAATGAATTTATGCGTGGTCGATACACATCTAATTTATTCTGATAATTATTTATATTTAAAACAGATGTTTTAAACACATTCAAATAACTAATTTCTATATTTTTTTGTAAATATGTTAAATTTATATAAATTTCAATACCTCGGGTATGCATCTCACTGTTTATCTTTAAATTAAAAAGTATCATTTCCTAAATGCTAGCCAACATATTACAAATTTGCAACATTTTTCTACCACAAAATACTAATACAGTAAAAATCTACAATTTGTAAACAATGATTAGTGCATTATGACTCACAAACTAAAAACTGATTGAAAGAGACTTTGATTCAAAGATTGGAAAAAATATTTTAAATAATCATTAGAATTTAATATATAAATAGTTATATAATTTAATTATAATTTATGATCATTATAATTTAATAGATACGTTAATAAAATAAACCACTACAACTTAATGTTAATGAAGGAGATTTCTTGTGCATACAGGAAAATCGTAATGACCATGAAATGATTTTAAACATCTCCAATCCATTTTTTTTAAAGGTTAATTTTACAAGTCCCCTAAAATTATACACTTGACGTGAACCATTATTGGACAAATGTAACTACAGAGGACTCAATCTTTAAATAAGAAAATGATCAAAGTTCTTCTTTTAATTTTTTGAATGAAAGCTAACGATCAAATCCAATTCAATAAATTATACCAAGTAAAGCTAACAGTGACCCTATCAGAACAAGAGTTCTGCTGAATGTATTCATAATTTAAAAACTTTTTAACTCTAGGAGACTTGTAAAATCAGCATTTATAAAAAAAAATGTGGAGTGTTCTTTTAAATATTTATATTTAAATTGTTATATTATTTTAACATCCATCACATTTGGCACTGTTTATGCTAGACTCACGTCTCTTTTCATCCAGCTGGTTGAGTATCTCTAACAGTTGTGGGTGCATGTTGTTGATGGACTGGAAGAGAGAGAGAACTGCGCTGTCATTTGTGATGCTGCGGCCTCGCATGTGGTTGCTCTTCATGCGGTTCAGGAAGGTGGTGACTGCGTTCTGCAAAGCTTTTAGGAACTGTTCATGGTTCTCTTCAGACTCTCCGTTCTGATACTGCTGCTGAAGAGGGAGTTTAGAACACCATTAAAAAAAACACTTTAGTTTAAGTAACAATTACTTAAGACACACCACTTATTACTGGTCGCTACTAATCTTTTTTACATCCCTACTCCTACCAAATACCTAAACTCAACTATTACTACTACATTTCCAACCATTAATAAGCAGTTAAATAGTAGTTCATGGAGCTAAAGGTTAACTAATGGTTTGTTAATAACATGAATTGTACATAAAAAAAAAGTGAGACCAAAAAAAACTGTAGTAAAAGAGGATGATCAGAGCTACAAATACCTCCACGATGTTGATTGGCTGAACTGGAACGTGGCTTTCCACTGGTTGGCTAACCGGTACAGGCTCAGCCAATGAAACAGGAGCAGGAGCAGAGGGGGTGGGGCTCTTGCGAACCTCTTCTTGTTTTTTCTCCCAGTAAGTTCTGTTCAGGTAACGGGCCAGCTGAAAACAAACAAAATATTATTTAATACGCAGACTGGGATTTTCAGTACTTTGTTGCTGTTGTCGACTTTGTTTTCAGCCATAAATTGATTAAAAGTGACATTTGTAATGTTATAATATGCTGTTCTTTTGTATTTTTTATATATATTAAAAAACAAATATATCACAAATTCCACAAAAATACTAAAGTAGCACAATAGTTTTCAATATCTATAATAACACAGGTTTTTTGGGGGGGCATCAAATCATCATATTTGACGTATTTCTGTAAATGACATACACCGTGAAATAAAAACAGAATATATTATTGTTTTTAACTGTATGTTTGATCACAAATACTCCCTTGTTTGAAACGGAGTTTCAAAAAAGCTTTCCAACCACAAACTTTTTTTATTGGTAGTTTGTATAACAAGATTGGACTTTTATTATTATATTGACTTTACTAATTAACAGTAAAAAATAGAGATCATTTTCTTTTTTGCATGAACTAGTTAAAATAAAATACAAATTTACCTCTGGATCCACTTCTTCAGCCGATGGAGCTGAAGAGTTCTGAAATTAAAAAACAAAACAAAAACAAATCAACTTTAGAAACCCATTTAAGAAAAAAACTCTGGACTGAATAAATTTGATGTGTTCACACTTGGACTGGTCCTTTAAAAAATAAATAATACATTTACTCCTAAGTCCATGTGGTTGAAATTAATTTATAAAAATTACGAGGTCTGTTTTTGTTCCTTCTATATACATAGGCCATATGTGGCTACTTTGACATATGTTTATCATCTGTCCTTCTGTACACATTACGTAGCTAGTCTGGAAGCAAAACTATAATCCATGTATGGTGACCTTTTGGGTAGTAGAAACTAGATAAAAGAAAAGAAGAACACACTCTTCCTTCTGTGTCTTACTCTGCAGAAACCTGCAATGCTGTATGATTCTGTGACCTTCTTTGCACAGAATAAAACTTATAAAAAATAAAAAATAAAAAAGACATTTCGGGTAAGTCCACTTAGTGTTTACACTGCTATTTATGAATACAATAAAGCAATAAAACATCTAAAACAATGCTTGTTAGTTTGGTTTCAGTTAAGAACTTGTTGACAGCAAATAAAACGACTATTCTAAAAAAATAAAAATCATTCATCAACAGAAAGCTTATTCATTGTGACGCATCTCAATTTCAATGACATTTAGGTCACATTTGGACCTCTGTGCAGTTGTGCAGTCTGTGCAGCATTCACGCTTATTCAAAAGCATATCACTAATAGAGCAATCACACCAGATTTCATTCTAATCGCAGACTAAATCAACATCTCTTACCACGGGTGAGGAGTAGAGAGTGCTGACAGGAGGAGCAGAAGAGGTCACAGGAGTGGGATCCGCTTTGGGATAGGCAGAATAAGTGTTCTTCTGTCTCTGTACACAAACGCATATAATCAATCATCACACAAGTCTTCGTTCATGCTGACCTAAGCACTGGTCTGTCGATGCAGACGTCTCACCATCCTCTCCTTCTCCTCGGCCTCACTCTGGGACAGAGCAATGGCCAGTTGAAGCTCCTCTTCCTCCTGCAGTGCCGCCTCGTCTCTTTTAGGAGGCATCTAGGGAGCAGAGCAGCCACAGCAGGTCAGACACAAACAACACCGGGGTGAAGAAA
Source organism: Danio tinwini (assembly GCA_903798205.1). Taxonomy (NCBI): domain Eukaryota; kingdom Metazoa; phylum Chordata; class Actinopteri; order Cypriniformes; family Danionidae; genus Danio; species Danio tinwini. The sequence goes on along the minus strand of CAIGQZ010032901.1, from coordinate 821,462 downwards.
CCCAGACGGACACCATTTCATTCCATTTGTATTCATTTCAGTACATGTACCAATAGAGAAAATTATTTTCATAACAATTTTGGTTCTGATTATAATTGAACACTATTTTGTCTATTAAATAATCAGGTAAGGGAACATTAGAAAATGAGTTTATGGTTTATAACGGAATAATTAGTAATTAATAATTAATAAGAGATCAAATCATCAGCTTCCCCTGATTGGGAAAAAATGTTAATAAAATTTGTATAAAATATAACAAAAACACCAACACTGATATGATCACTGATTTGATATATAACTATATTAAAAGGTGAAGTGTGTCATTTCTGAATTATTCTGAACAGCACCAGACCAAACTGAAAATTTCATTAGCCAACATTCACTATATTTACATGGACATCAGTAATCAAATGATTTGCCTTAATCTGAATAAGACAATAATACGATTAAGGTGTTCACATGAGTTGCTTTTTGAATATTCCTTTCAAGATCCCGTTTTACATGTTATAGCACATAATTTGATTAATGTCATTGCGTTACTGTGCTATCCACATTACCTCCAGAGTTGCATGTAATTTCGGTTGTTTCATTTTTAATTTGTCAACTTTAATAGCAGTTTGGCTCTTTCACTTTCATTCAGGAACATTTCATGCATGATATATTTATGACTCAACAAGGACATGTTAAAATGATTAAAAGTGCCAATAAGCACATTTATAATGACATAAAACTTTATCTATTAAAGAATCTTTAAAAAAATGCACTGTAGTTTCCTTAAAAATATCAAATAGTTTTAAGTACCAATAGTAGTTAGGTTTCATATTAGCATAGCAGCATGTTTTTTCTTGTGACTGGAGACTGGAGAATTCTGAAAATTCAGTTTTGACATAACAGAAATAAATTACAGTTTAAATGAACAATTTGAATTACATTCAAATGAACAAAAAAGGTAATTATTTGATTAAACATTTGTTTTGTGGCATTTTTGTCAAAGAAATATATATACAGATTTGTTCACTTATGCAAACAAAGACAGAAACAGAGGAAAACGGGGGAAAAAACAAAACTATCTATCACAGTGCTGTCAGCCTTTGCCTCACAGGAGAGATTGCTGGCGCTGTAACTGTTGCTCATGGAACAGATGCTTGTCATTTAATAACTATAGGGCTTTTTTAACTATAACTATATTGTATATGCTGTGGGTTCTTCCAGCAGGATGTCAATTGAATAGCTCTATGGCTTAAAACATCCAAAACTTAAAAGGGCTGCTGCACCAAAGACTGACTGAAAACTATAAATGCGTGTGCTCTGATCTACCAAAGTCCCTTTAAGGCAAGTCATTTCACTCTGCGGCCATCTTTGAAACCTCTCAGACAGTGTGCTCAGGCATTCTGTTTGAATTAGGAAACTTCAAATTCTCCAAAACTGCTTGCCAAGCTTACAATTAAATTTTATATTAGAAAACAACAATAAAATTAAACAACAACGGTCTCTTTAGTTTCATTTCTAAACGTTGGAGTCACAAAATCTGCAGAAATTCGGTTTTGGTCCCAGCATCTCGACCAGAGAATCGCCAGTCTACATCAATGATTGGCTCCTGTAGGAGGGGCTTCATTCCCCATATTGACCGTTACACTTTTCCCCATTCAAAACTATACGAGTGACATGTCTTGTGTATTCTAGTCTTTGGATCTACTTATCTAATGAATGAACAGTGCAATGCAGTACATTATAATGGAGTAATGCTGCTTCAATTTTATCATTTTTACTACACTTTAGTCTCATCTTTTTTCATCAATGAAAATTATATCCATGTCATTCCTTCATCTCATCTTTTGTCTTGAAAAAGAAGGTCATCAAAACAAATATATATTTTTTTTTTTTTAACTAACTTTTGAACAGCATTGTAAATATAAATGTCAAACAAAAATCCCTATCCAGAAGTCATATTTTAGTCATTGGCACAGAAATGACACTTCACCTAAAAATATCACTGATTAGAATGGGACTGACAGACATTACTAGACAGAAAAATGTGCCCTCACTCATGAGCCTCAAAATTGCTTTGCATTGGACTTCCAAATAAACCGGTGCACAAATGACAAAGCTATAGTTTTATTGTCCGTGTCGATAAATTTGGTGGAATGCTTCATAATTGTGATGCCCATGAGCAAAAGCCCTCTATGAAATGCAACTACTTACTGATTCGGTGGGCACTACCTGAGACTGCTGGGACAGAGGGCTGGTCAGGTACTCAGGGGGGAGTTCCGACGGCCCAGCGCTGGACGCCTTCCCTTCTGCTTTTCTAGGAGGGGGAGAGAGGGAAGGGTGGCTGGTGAGGAGAAAGGGTTTGGAGAGACACACATCCTGGTAAATCTCTGGAGGTCAGCAGAATAATAAACATCACAAATCCAATGTACAACTCAAAAACCATATCATTATAGATATATAGAATTGATTAATCAAAAGATATTGCGGGGATGTGGGGTTTTCTGGTGAAAATATGGCTGTGACCAGTTTAGCTGTCTCTCTGCCTAATGACTTACATGGGTCATACGAAACTGATTTAGCAAACAACTTAAGGCACTATTCCACACTGCATGACATGGCTTGGTCTGGTACAACTCACTTTTAGGGGGCCTTTCCATTGCGATTGTACTTAGTATTTTTTCATAGTAATTTTTTTTGGGTGAGGTTCCAAATAAGCTGTACCATTACAAAACATGACACTGCTGATCACTAATTGGCCTGAGAGTATACCAGCATTAGCAAATTTGGGACACAAAACAATGACTGTTTCACATGACTAAACTGTTTTATACCCCTGAAAGTAAATGAGCACCTGAAATGGTTGGTAGCCAAGAAACAGATCCAGAAAGAGCTGGATAGTATAACCTGGAATAAATACGTTTTTTCAGGAAATCACAGCAATAACTATAGGCGGCAGAACTATAGTGATAATCCCATATACTTTAAGTAGTATTAAAATGCAGTGGAAATGCAAACAGAGCCAAACAAAACCGAACCAAAATTAGACAAACCGTACTAAACTGCAACATACCACACAGTTGAAAAGCTGCTTAAGGTAGCAAATACATAAGTGTTTAAATGTTGGGTATGTAAATTTTTTAAAAATGATTCCATCAGTATTATATTCAGTTTTACTCGATCCATCAGAAACCATTCTAATATGATAATTTAATGATCTAGCAACAGTTTATAATATCAATGTTGAAAACAACTGTGCTGCTACATATTTGTATAAATATACAAATATCATGGCCTCGCAGTTTCGCTGACTTTTTTCGTGTAATTTGACAAGCTTTTTTTCTACAGCGCATTGTGTTCTGCTTCCTAATTAGTTCATTGTGTTCTGCATCCTGACTGGCTGTAGACCATTGTCAATCAATCTCCTCCGTGCCGTGTCTCCTGTACAGTACAGAATGCATTCAGCTTGCCAAATTTACATAAACCTTCGATCGCTAGCAGTGTTACTCTGAAGAGCTGTACTGTATGGTTGCGAGTTTTTCCCCCACAATGTTGACGAAACGTTCTGCACCGTCAAAGGCACCTGCGGTGGCACCCAAAAGACAGAGGAAAATGCTAACCATTGAATAAAAAGTTGAACTTCTGGACACGCTAAAGGAAGGTAAAAGTTACGCAGTTGTTTACGTGGCTTTATTATAGAACAAATAAATGAAGATCAAATGGTTCTGATCTTTGGTTTCATTTTATAATACTGGACTTATTTTTCTATGAAAGTTTGAACTTTGAGAGTGTTTAAATGAGAGAAAAGTTTAAAACTGTAATGCCTGTCTGGGAAAAGTGTATAAAGTGTGTAGTGAGCGGTTTTACATCTTAATTTGAATTACAGGCCTATTCTAACTGCGTTGCAAAATGCTTCATCACACAGTTATTGTATTTGGACTCTCAAAACCTCACTAAATTATTAAAATATAGACCATTTTGAGGGATGTAAACAAAAACTATGGTCTCGACTTATTTCCTGCTTTTACATTTTAAATTTTCAGAGCTTCAGAAAATCCAAAAATAGCCACATATTGATAAATAATGTTATGATTGAATTGCCTCTCGTTACAGTTATGGAATAGTTTTAAACAAGCAGGAAATGTTCATGGGCCAATGACATGAACACATTGAAATGGTCTATTAACTCAAGGTAATCACAAACACCCTTCCGCAAAGAACAAAAGCAGCAGCACAATGAGAGGTATCCATCTTCACATATACTCACTTGTTAAGAATCTCGAAGCAGGGCTCACACACTCGCACCTCCTTCTCAATGCCGAACTTGGGAATGGTTGAGTACTTTGAAGAGCACTTCCCACAGAAAATCTGTCCACATGCCCTGCAGTGGTGCTGAGAGAACAACCACCAGCAGTTTATACCTCAGGAGATCAGTGCATTTGTGTCAATTAATAAACATTCAATAATTTAGGATGGCAGATTACCAAAGAAGTGTTAAGTACCTTTCTTGTCATAACACCAAACTGAACTCTGCATCTGTGACACTCCTCTGCATCCACCCAATCAGGGGCCTGGAAAAAAAACAAAACAAACAAACACAAACCGCTGATGAATCAATCCTCTCAGAGTGTGCAGAATGCATCGGCTTTACAAAAGAGTTATTCTCACCCTCTCTGCTGCAAACATGGCATCGCTCTCCTTGAATTCGGGGAAGACGTGACCTGAAAGAGTTGAAGCATTGATTTTATTTGAAAAATGTCACAGCAGTTATTAGGCAACTATACTTGTTTTGCATTTGATGTTAGCAAACTACTGAATAACTAATGCAATAGATGTTTGTACAGTTGCATTCCATTAGATTATTGGTGAGTGGAACAAATGTACAAAAGTTGACACTTAACACAGACTGAAGTCATATTTTACATCTTGTAAAAAGGGCCATATAAGGTCCTCTTTAGTTAAAATAAGTCACTGATGTCCCAAGAGTGTGTATGTGAAGTTTCAGCTCAAAATACCCCACACATAATGTTTTATAACTCTTTGAAACTGCATCTTTTAGGCTTTGATCCTAATCAAGCCATTTAGGTAACTGCATAGTTTCCACTACATTCATTCTTCCATGGCGGGGCACCACACCAAAATTCATCCCGCCGCTACATTACAGCTTTTCATTTAAAACATTAAATCAATGCTGTTTTTTTTAAAACGCATTAAAAGGTAAGTGAATTATAACAGCTATATTTTTTCTGTAATCGTAGTAGTGCTGTGCGTTATTTGTTTAACCCTTTAAGGTGACATGCTGACGAATTGACTGACTGACAGGTGCGTGATGCGTGAGGCTAGCAAATGTGATGTAGCTTTCAGTTAAGATGAACAGTTTCCATAAATATACATATACTTTATAGATAAAGGTCTATGGCTCTGCACACAATGACCTTATCTTGCTGGAGTATACTGTATAGCTGCTTCACTTTACTTTAGGACGTATTAATGCCGCTGGCTAGGTCTATTGGAGACATTCATAAATATTGCTTGCAAATCTAATAAATGTTGGAGACATACTTGTTACATAAACACTAAATCACACTTCAGCAGCATTTATTTGAGAGTGCACAAGAAAATCTGCGCTTGAGCAGCATATAATTGAGGGAGCGTGCAAGAAGTTTTGTGCACGAACAGAGGAAATCGGCGTGCAAGCAAAGAGATTTGCATGCTCGTGTTACATAAAAGCGATCTGGACTTGTAATACTGCGCTCACGACATTTGTCATAAAAATAACGTCATAGGTAGTTGGTAGATCTGTATAAAAGGTCTGCTGCCACAGCTGGAAAAAATCCTGGAAGAAACACTGAACTGTTTCTTTAAATCACAATGAGTTCTTTTCAAAAGAGGGCGGAGCAACAAATAACCACGTGTCAGCATAGTGGCCGATACAAAAACAAGACTAATGCCCTTTGCTAGTGAGGGAGAGATTTGACACTAATGGGTAGGGCTTTCTACATGTTCAAAGGGTGAATGTCAATCAAAGAGTTTCTGCAGTGTTTTTATCAAGTGTAATGGACCCTTTTCACAAGCCTGTTGTGACGCGTCTAACGGTCATTAGCATCTTAAAACCTTAAAAGTTTTTAATATTTAGATTTTTTAAAACACGTATGAACATTTATATGTATTTATGCATGTAGGATATCATCTTTGCTTTAAATAACAAAAAACTAATTACTGCTTATGCGAGGCGGTTCTAATGCAGCTTTATGGGGCTGAGAGTAAATTTGACACTATTCACTCCTCTGGCTGCTGTCATCAGTTTCACACTATTTTTTTCTTTTTCTGAATGTCTTTATAACATCATCATGGAGTTTTTCTTTTATTATTTGAGCAATTAAGATTGTACAAAACTTATTTGCTGTACTCTCCCATTCACTGCGGTCTAAGTTTTTCCAAATTTAACAACTTCCGCTACTGAGAAACCCGGAAATGAGAAAAAGGTCTATTATAAGAAACCTAATTATTAAATTTTTACCATTAGAAGATGGTTATATTTACAGACTGTTGCCACACAACTGTGTGTAAAATCCTTATAAAAGTGATTTTTGCATAATAGGTCCCCTTTACGGATGCTCATATCGGTTAAATTTTGCCAACCGCCAACCGAATATTAACAGTTAACTGGTCAGTTTCATATATTTTTTTTTTGAAAAAAAAAAAAAATAATAAATAAATAAATAAATAAATTAAAATAATAATAATATATTTTTTAAATTTGACGTGTCTATTTTGTGTCTGATACATTAAATTTTGCAATTTAAAATACTGATTTAATTTAACAGGTGAACAGCAGCATACAGAATATATTAACAACAAAACATCCTCACGCTCCTGCAGTGTTTCCAACAGCACAGAAAAAAAGAACAAACTGAATAAAAAGAATAAAATAAATAGTCCTGCCCTAGATATTTTTCACTTAAATTACAAATTTAGATTACAAAATGAAAACACTGATTAAATCCTTTTTAAGAACCGGCATATGCTGTTTGTTCAATCATAAGGTTTTTTTTCAAATAAAAATATCAGGCTACCTCAAATCGATTACTCCATGGAAAATAGGCCTATGCATTAAATTAAAGGTCTAATCACAAGCCTTTGTCAACAATTTTAATACAAGTCATTAAAGATTATGTATTGAGCATATGATTTTACTTTAGAGCTTGTAAGTTTTTATTTCCTCTCTCATTTGCGGTTCATGTGCACGCGCTGCGTGTGATGAAAGACAATGACAAGGCTCATATGTTGACTTTTTTTAAAGTATAGGCTACTATAGCATATAACAATTTTGTTGTTTACATCTGATATTGAATTAATTTGCATACATTTTTATAAGCTGTAAAATGAAAGCCTCAGTTTGGTGCAGAGTTATCATTATTCACAAAAATCAAGAAAATCTTTAGATTTGTTTGATTCGCAGATTAGGCTATGTAGGCTATTTTAAAAATGCTTATTTTAAAATAACTATTAATAACTGTAATTTTCCAAATGGAAAAAAGGTTGGTTTGCTGGTTGTACAATAAATCAACAATAGCCTATTTGTTGAGTTTATGACGCAGATGCAGGACAGAGGCGATCAGCATCAGCGCTGGTTTGGCATCAGCTCGTCTTTGTCAAACTGTAACCAGCAATATCTTTCTTTCATTTTGCTTCTTGGGCAAAATATGTCTGTAGGCACATGTGGTTGCAGGTGTTAACGTCACATGAGTTAACAAATATGTGTTTTAGGGACTGATCATAGCGACCACTAGTCTCTCCTCTATCTTTAAAAGTTCTGAACACAAACACTGATGTCACCTCAACTGAAACCCCACCTCTGCTTTCATTTTGATTGAAAAATGAAAAAGACACGACTGATGTAATGTGCTTTTTCCGCTCAGGGTTGACTAATCGGTTACTTTGAGCATCCCTAGTCCCCTTTAATTTTGAATTAAAAACCAATTATTGAGTATTTCTGCTACTGAATGCATTAAGCATTGAAAGATTTTTCATATAAACTGCAGAACATTGCAAATACTTAAATCATTAACCTTTGCATGGTGTTTTTGTTTGTTAACAATATGTTCAGATTAGAACTTATTACATAATAATAACTTTATACATTAATAAAAGATACAAAAAAATAAACACTTAAAAACATTATAGTTGTTGTTTTTTAATACATCATATGAATAAAGTAAAATTCATCATGGAGAGTGTATCAAACAAATAACACAATTTTGAATGTTCTTGAGAGAAGCTACACCAATTGTATTCAATGAAAAAGACAATAGAGACACAAATATTCTTAAATATTACCTCAATTAAAAACCACTGCCTTTAATTTGAATAAATATAAAAAAAGTCATTCTTTCATGTGATTCAAAGCTGAATTTTTAGCATAATTAATAACATTCATCAATGTCATTTCCTTCAGAAATAAATTACATTTCAAACATATTACAATAAAAAGGTCATTTTAAATTGGAATAAAATATTAAAATAATGCTTTTTGGCGACCATTTAAAAAAAATAAATAAATAAATAATAATAATAATAATAATAATAATAAAACAAAATAATTGTATATTTTAATAATTGGTGCAAAGTGCAAACATTTGACCGCCAGCGGTTAAAAAAAGGGTATAAAAGTGGTTTAATTTAAAAGTTAGTCTTAATATTAATTATAAATACTGTGTGTTAGTAAAATATAAGCATTGTGCTGGAATGCGTTTTTGAAATGCAGCAGTGTATCATCACTTGTTCACTGCAAACTACTGGATGTATGAACTCACTATAGAAAGGTATTTCATGTTTCTGAATCTGAACATACTGAGTCTTACCTTCCACCTTCATGATCTGATAGGTGTCCTGGACAACTTTGTACTTGGGTTCGTTTCGGAAGGCGTGAGCCCAGGCCTGGATCAGATAAAGGATCTTGTTCTTCACGTTTGGTTCAGGTTGTTTCTAAAGACAGAAAAGTCACATTCTGTCAGCAACAACTTGAAAACAATACCTGAGCTGTGAAGTCAGAAGTTGCCAGACAAGTTTATGAAAAAAAAAACACAGGCACATAACACAAAAAAAACTGATTTCAACCAGTCACCTGAAACACTTCAAAATCTCACAAAACGTCAGCAAAATAAATCCAAATGCAGTGTGGTGTTTCTGATTTCTGCTGGAACTTCCCTCAGCTAAAATAAACATGTGACGTGATGACACCATCAGGAAGTGCAGTGCCGCATGAGTCACTGGCTTTGACCCACTTGGAAAGATCATAAACGCAAAGGCCAAAAACTCTTAAAGCAACAGACTTTAAGGACAACAGTTTAGGAAGAATCACCTTGAACAGCTCCTTCAGCTCCTCCATTGTCTGCTTACTGGCCACTTCATCATGAATGGTCTGGCCACAGTTCTTCACCACTGACTCCAGGACCTGGTCACAAGCAAACAAAGACTTACATATGACCTTCACGGAATGGCAAACAATACAAACAAATTATCTTATACTGTATGCATTTACCATTTTAACCCATCTAAATTTGTTAAAAAACAGCCAAGTTTACCTCACAACAAAAACAATAACAGCAAAGAGAAATAATGCCACTGAAATCACTTTCCACATAAATGATCAAATCATTGCCATCCAATCAAAATCCCAGCTTATTTTTATGACCTTGAGCCCTTAAAAAAGTAGAAAATAAACACAAATATGTTATTTTAAAAATTAAGCAGGTATGTGGTTTAGTTATGGGTAATATATCTACAGAAATGTTTATATGCTGATTTATAACCACAGAAATTTCCTTAGAGTGAAAAGCTTGGCTTTGACCATATTTAGGATGCTCATGACTATTAATGAGCTCTGCTCTGACACTCCATAGCTTGTGACAATGACTTCTATATCTCTCTCTTACACACACACTCACTTTCGCTATAGCTCACACACTCACACTCTTTTCACACTTGCTCACGCGCACACTCACTTGCATGCGCACATTCAAGGCATGCCTGTTTGTGTTGCTCTGCAACAACACTTCCGAAACACTAGCTGGCAGTGAGATTTTTATGTTCCTCTGAGTCGAGTTTCTTCACTGGTCTTTTGTTTTTTCTGATCGCTGCCTTAATGTACAAGTGGCTCAAACTCGCTCATTTTGAGGTGAAAACCGGCGGACTTACAACAACTTTAATCATAAAGTAAACACAAAACAAAACTTTAAGTTTGGAGCTCCTTCACGAGACTCTTGTAAACACTCGCTCCAACAGGTTCACGCGGCTCTCGGTCTTACCCACACTCATCAGCACTATCAAGCTGACCAATCACAGAGCTAGTCTTTACGCCTTGTAGTTAAATTTTTTCTGAGGTGCACATCAGCGTTGTAGAAAGTGAGGGTTATGAAACCACACAAAGGCTGTGCCGGAGCATATGTGTGCACTTGACGCAGAAGTATAAATCAGGCTTAACACTCATGCTCTCGTATTCACTCTCAAACACACACACACACTCTCTCTCTCTCTTACACACTCACACATGCTCTCGCACACTCACTCTCACTCATACACACCAACTTGCACATACACCTGCACAATCACGCTCTCGCACACCCTCACACACACACACCAACTCAACCTCTCACAGTCACTCAACCTCTTACAAACTCACTCTCACAACCACACACTCGCACTCTTGCACAACCATTCTCACACATACTCTTTTACACACCTGCACACACACTCTTAAGCCTGGTTTATACTTTTGCATCAAGTAATCAGCGTGACCACCGGCGCATACCTTGCACGTTGCTGTGCATTTATACTTTTGTGCACTGTTTGTGTTGCTTTGCAACAACACTTCCGAAACACTAGCTGGCAGTAGGTTATGTTCCTCTGTGTTGAGTTTCTTCGCTGGCGTTTTGTTTTTTTCTGATCGCTCCCTTAATGTAGAAGTAGCTAAAACTCGCTCATTCAGAGACAAGAACCAGCGGACGCGCAACAACTTTAATCATGAGGTAAACACAATTCATCTGGAGCTCCTTCGTGGGACTCGACACTTGTAAACACTCTCTCCCAACAGCTTCACGGGGCTCTCGGTCCCACCCACACTTGTCAGACCTTGTGATGTGTGTCGTTGTAACGTGTAGGTACATTTTTGAGATGTGAGCATTAGTGTTGGCCACGGCAAGGGCTATGCGACCACGCAAAAGCTGTGCCGGAGCATACGCGTGCGCTTGACACAGAAGTATAAATCAGTCTTCACACACACTATTACTACACCCTCGCATGCCCACTTGCACACCCACTCACTTAATTTTGATTATTACTGAGAACAATAACAAGACAAAAATTCTAAGAAAGAAAAGCATTTTTGCAGCATATATTTAGAATTTTATTCAATGGCACCTTCAAGACTTTGATTTGAATGGTTTTTAAAGGCACTTGCACACTCACACACTCTCCCTCACACACTCGATCTAACAGATCTTTTATTGCCGTTTGCTTTGTGCATGTCCTGTCTTGTTGATTATACGCGTTACTACTGAGACATGTTAATATGCAGCTGTTAATCAATTCGGTGGGCAGGGAAACCGCACTCTTACGTCTGGTTGTGGTCGGCCTCAAAATGGGAGGGATTTGGGTGCCATTTTACTTAAAAAAAAAAAGAAAAGAAAAAAAAGAGACTTATTGTTTATATCACCCCAATATAACTGTGGACACACTATACCTACACATACTTCTGTCCAAACAGCTTAAAAAAGATTATTTTCATCATAGGTGCCCTTTCAGACTTTGATTTGAATGGTTTTTAAAGGTATAGTTCAACCAAAAATGAAAATTTCCTCAATTACTCGTACTCAAGTATTTCTTTCTTCTCTTGAACACAAAACAAGATAATCTGAAGAATGTTGGAAACTATGCCTTTAGTTGAACTCTTGTTAACAAATGAAGCCTTACTGTAAAATGTTAATAACCAATAGACTTCAGAACAAAAAAAAACAAAAAAAACAATCAAAACATGTTCAATATCTCTGAAATCTCATATGCCAGACTGACAGATGAAAATGTTTGTTTGTATTTTTTTACGTCTTCAAGCATTTGGTGCTTTGATGAACCACCACTGCAAATAAAACAATCTGTATACTCTCAAAGACACTCAAAAAGTTTAAATAATAAATAACTATGCATTGTATTTTCAAGTGCTCATGATAAACATATGCATTCATCAACAAAATATATTGCAAATATTATTCACTATCAACACATCATAAAACAAATTTATTAGAATAGAAAGTGATGGTAATCACTGTTGGTGTGAATGGCCATTTAATGCCTCGTTTCCACTGAGTGGTACGGTTCAGTTTGGTAAGGTACAGGTCACCTTTATCAGGCTTGTGTCTCCACTGCCAAATGGTACCAATGGTACCCTTTTGGTGGGCGTGGTTTATGACAGAAAGTTGAAGTCAACGTCATTCTCACTCGAGAAAATGTCAAAGTAAAGCTACATGGGTTGGTTCACATCATATACAAAACAGATGCTTTATAAACATAAACAGTATAAATATAAATGTATAAATGTTAATAACTAGCCTATGTATATGATTTGATTATAGCTGCAGATCAATGATAATGTGAAATAGCCTACAGTAACGAATACATACAGAGCCTTACAGTCTCCGAAATGTTACCAATTACAAAAAATACCCAAAACATACATTTAGTTCATAAACGATACAAAATATATACAGTCAGTACAAACCTTTCATATATATTCTTTACCAGCGCATGTAACATTAACATCAGCTCATAATAGTTTAAAAGGCGATAAATTAAACATGGCAGTTTGTTCATGTTTTAGGTTGCTGAAAGAATAATTTGCTCCGTTGTTGTTGTTTTTTTCATGCATCACTCTCGCGTTTGTCTGCTTCTGAAAGCATGCGAGAAGCCGCACTTCGATAATCACACGCAAATTATTATTATAAGCTCAAATTCGTTATATTATAGACTAAGGGTGCACTCACACTATGCTATTCATTTGACAAGTGTGAGTGCTCTGAATCAGGCTCAGGTGCAGTTCAGTTGGCTGTCACTGGCCAAGTTGGGAGAGGTGTGCCAGAGCACGGTTCGGTTGGGCTTTGGAACAGTACGCTTGTAGTGCGAGTACAAAGAGCGCCTGAGCCTGAAACTGAAGATGAGACGTTCCTTTTAAGGGACTGTTTCATATGGATTTATTAATCAATTTTACTTTTCATTAAATGCAAACTGTCATAGTTTATTAAAGATGCAAACCTCTTGCTGCACATAAGCTACACCTTCCGCAAACCTCCTAATACCTGCAGCACGATGACTGTTGGATCTGTTCGGCAAAAAATTTGACTGCGCGTCATCACATCTCAAACGACTAAAACGATATAATTAAAGCAATCTCCACTATGCTGAGCGAGAGCGCTTCTCTTTCTGCTAAACTGAACAGTCGCATCATCAATGACTACGTTTACATGGACATCAGTAATTGAATTATTTGCTTTAATCCAATTAAGAGAATAATAAGACTAAGGTGTTTACATGAGTTGCTTTTTGAGTGTTACTTTCATGATCGCGTTTTACATGTTATAGCACATAATTCGATTAACGTCATTGCGTCACCGGCTATCCGCATTTCCTCCGGAGTTTCATGTTATTTTGGGTGTTTCATTTTTAATTTGTTAACTTTTAATTGCAGTTTGGCACTTTCACTTACGAACATTTCATGCAAGCCCACCGTGACAAACGAGATATTGGATGCAACTATGAACTGCTGGAAGAGTTGTTTTAATGTAAGTTCACACCGCATGCTAATTGGAAGAAAAAAAAAACCTCTGCATTTCACGATGCAGGTGTCTGGGTCTGCCCTGACTCGGTAGGTGCAAAGAATGTCAATCAGCTGTGCGTGTGTGTGTGTGTCAGGGTGTGTGTGTGTGTGTGTGTGGACTACCCTGTCGCAAAAAGCGGCTTAAAGTCCTACATGAGGGTAATGGTTCGATTAAGGTGTTTACATGTATGTACTGCACTTCAGTAATGTGACTATAATCAGCATACTCCACATGTCTTAATTCGATTTCTCTTTAGTTCGATTATGACCTTAATCTGATTAAATTAATTAAAAATCACTGTTTACATGGTAGACTCTTAATCAGGGTATTGTCTTAATCGCATTAAAATCAAATTATTGGTGTCCATGTAAACGTAGTCAGTGACGTAAAGAGTTTGAAGATTTGAATACAAAAAATGCAATATAAGTGCAGGCCGTCGGGGGAGAGGAGACAATCACACTTAAGCACAGTTCAAGGCAACCATGCCTAGTAAGAGTTCAACCACAGACATAGAGCTCAGAGAAAGTGAAACCGCCCGTGCTTTTAGACAGCCTCATAAACAACAACAGGATACGTGGTAGATTCTGCTATTCTTCTTGGCTTTGTGGCTGTTCATCAAGACGACAACTTTTTGTTTGAGCTTAGGTCGAGCATGACTCGTTATTTTATGTATATATTATTATGGTGTAATGTCTCGGCTGTGTATTTAAAAATGGCGCTTCCTTTGTTTTCAATCTCCAGGTTTGTTGCATGCTAGTGACAATTCTCTGTAAACCAATGGTGTTCAGCTGCATGTCTAGTAGAGCTGCACGATTAATCAAAAAAAATTGCAATCTTGATTTGACCCCCTAGGCAATCTTAATCCAGCATTTCTGGCAATCATATTTTCTACTGGAGAGAAGCAAAAGTGGCCGCACAAGTCTTCACATTGTTTTACATACGTTGCTCAGCAACATGGACACCTCCATATGGTGCTGAAAGAGTCATACCGTATTTATAAGGTATAATTCACCCAAAATTGTAATTTCTGTCTTCATGTAATGATGTATTCGCGGCCAGTTATAAATAACATTCAGTTTGTGGCACAGAGTGATCGTTTGAGAGCCGTGTGGGAAGTATGAACCGCACTAAGCAGTGAAATTAAAACCGAAATCATTTAAATAATCATATCGCATTTTAGAGTTATGATTGTGACAAGCCGTTAATATGTTTTTCTTTCATAGCGAACACAGTGTGTTGTGCATGAAAATAAATGTTTAACAGTGTCAGTATAACTATTCTAGCCTAAATAAAGTTGAAAATAATGCAAGAGGAAATTTGATAACGACAAATGTCTCATTTTACCAGTAAAAAAATGGTCAAATAAAGTTGTCAATGACAGATTGCAAGCATATGTCTCAAACATAATAATTCAACAGCAGAATTATGAATAGCTGTATTCTGATGTCATCACTTTACTGTGCATGAATGACCAGGACACATTTAAAGTCTATTCAATAGGGGTGTAACGATACACCAAAGGCACGATTCGGTTCGGTTCACGGTTTTAAAGCCACGGTTCGGTTCGGTTCGGTTTCTGTTTGCTGTGGGGTTAGGGTTGATGTCATCCTAACAGCAATGCTAAGGAACAATAGATTCACTTAATAACAAGAACAACTAAACTTTCTTTATTAATTTTGCCATCACATTTTAGTACAGTCAGGATACCTGAGTAAACAACAAACATTAAATACCTCCAATATAGACTAGTCAGAAAAAAACAATTCTCTTTAGTGCAGCCATCATAAGAAAGTAAACTCAAATTAAATAAATAACTGCAGTGTAGACTAGTGAAAGATAAACAGGCTTGTCCTCTCTAAGGACGTTGGAAATATTTAGATAAGTTCTTCTTTAAAAACACCATAATGTCCACATTCTCAGGTGAGAGGCTTGATCTCTGTGCAAACACAGACACAGTGATGCTCATTTTTAGTTATCTAAGTTTTCATTTAGATAGAAAGGTTTCCGTTTAAATAAATGAAAAAATATACATATAATGTGTTTGTAAAGTGTTTTTACATTACATATTCACCAGTAAAATACATTGCAGTTTTCTCTGAAACTAATGTTACGAAAGTAGCCGTATATTGGTTGTATTTTTGCCTCCTGTTCTCTCTCTCTCTCTCTCTCTTTATGTCTGTCATTTCTGTATGTCCGCCTACACGACATCTGATTGGTCAAGAGACCGATCTATCATCATTGGGTGTCGTCGTGCGGGAATATAAAAAGGCCATCAGGAAAATCGGAGGAAAGCGCTTCTTCCTTTGATCTCGTTTTTCGTGTATTTTGCTAACATGATTATGATTTTCGTTGTTTTTGCTTAACTTTCGTTTGGGCAAAATTATTTTGCATTACTTGCTCATTACATTGCTCACTTTGAGATATTTTGTGATTTTTTGTACATTTTTATTTTGATTATTGATTATTTGATTATGTTTGTTGCTTTTTGGCTCAGACCTTTCCCGTCATATTGAGCTATACCTCCTCAAGTTCACTCTTTTCTCAGAGTAAGGTGGATAGGGAAGATGTCTTATGACTTCCATTTTGCAAACACAGAAAATGTATTGTTAAAGACATCAGGTAAAAGGTGAACGTCATATTTGAATTTATTTTATTCTACAGTTCAGTATAGGGAAGAATACAGCGCATGGCGCTGAAAACTGCAATCTCATATATTGCTTGCGCGCTGATTTTCTCGTTCATGCACAAAATTCTTGCGTGCCCTCATATGTGCGCTTTCAAATACACGCTGCGGAAGTGCGATTTAGTGTGTTTATGTAACAAGTATGTCTCCAACCTTCATTAGATTTGCTAGAAATATTAATGAATGTCTCCAATAGACGCGAGTGGCATTAATGCTCACTGAAAAAAAGTGAAACGGCTATAAACTCCAGCAAGATAATGTCATCTATACATTTTAAAGTATTATAAAGCATTATCTATTATCTATAAAGTATAATTATGGAAACTGTGTTCATCTTAACTGAAAGCTACGTCGTATTTGCTAGCCTTACAAATCACGCACCTGTCAGTCAGTTAGTGATGCGTAAACACTAAATTGCACTTCAGCAGTGTGTATTTGAAAGTACACTTGAGCAGAGTATATATGAGGGCATGCAAGAATTTTGTGCATGAACAGAGAAAATCGGCGCCCAAGCATCAGTTAGTGGCGGGGTGAATTTTGGTGTGGCGCCCTGCCAAAGAAGAATGAATATAGCGGAAACCATGCAGTAGTAATCGAGTGTGAACGCTCACTCACATGACATGACATGCACTTGGAAAATTCTAACTTTAGAATATAATATTTAAAACAAAACCTCATAACTAGTACAATTTAATCAAATGTGATCAAATAAATATGTGCTTAAATTTGGTTTAATTAGTTAGAGACAAGTGACGTCAACCTCAACAAAGGGCAGCAGAGGGCGTGAGA
Source organism: Danio tinwini (assembly GCA_903798205.1). Lineage (NCBI taxonomy): Eukaryota > Metazoa > Chordata > Actinopteri > Cypriniformes > Danionidae > Danio > Danio tinwini. The sequence goes on along the minus strand of CAIGQZ010032901.1, from coordinate 804,134 downwards.
GTATCGTGGTAAGCCACAAGAGTTTCACGATACGTATCATGTTTGGTGTAGCCAAGTGTATATTTCGGTTCGGTTTGTAGTATCGTTACACCCCTACTATTCAAGTCCACCATTCAAAGTCTAATCAAAATTTAGCATTTTAACCAACAGTAGATCTACACATATTATTATTGTTGTTTTACCATATGTTTGAGAAATAACAATAATAATAGCCCACTCATATTAATCTTTATTTTACATCAATAGAATCGTGAGAAAATCATGATCTTTATTTTTAGCAAAAAAAAATAAATCACGATTCTTATTTTAGCCAGAATCGTGCAGCTCTAATGTCTAGCTCCACCCAAAAAGTGGTACGGTATGGTTTCCTTTTTGGTACATTTTGACAATGAAAACGGACATAAAATCGTACCAAACTGTACCGTACCACTCAGTGGAAACGGGCTATAAGTTCTCAAACATCATTGACAGTAAGCAGAGGTTAACTGAACTATAGATAAACCATGGCAAGTACTGATGAGAAAGCAAGCACCAGGTCAAAGGAAAACAGTAAAGTTTTTTAAAGAGTTATAAAATATTCTATAACATCTAAACAACTTTTATTTTAATGTTTCATTATTGTTTTGATAGCTAATCTTTTATCTTTTATTAATTTTCATTTATTCATGTTCACACTGCTTCTCGAAACATTTTTACATAAATGGAGTAAATTACCATTAAGTCAAACTGCACTTACCTCGAGAGCATAGAGCGCCACATGTGGATTTTTGTCATTGAGTTTTTTCTTGATGGCACCAATTGCATATTTTGCCCTGGTGGCAGGAAATAACAAAACAGCATAAGAGGAAGTCAAGCCAAAAATCAAGTGAAGTGCAATGATGACAAAATACTTTATGCTCTTACTGTGTATCGCCTTGGCGAATGAGGTCACATATCTGCAAAATGGATTCCCAGTCAGTCTCCAGTAGCAGCTGACTGGTGGCTTTCTCTGTGAAGCATTAGAAGAGCACATGAATAATCATCAATAGTGTTAGCAGAACAATCAATACTTTAAAGGTCTGTTTACTGAAAACGTAAAAAGACAAAAAGGAAAAGAACATGTTCAGGTTTGAATGAACAGAACAGTAACACATATGGCTACACAATATTGGAGGACAAAAAAAAATCACTATAATTCATTATATATATATAATGCAATATGAATACAATTTCACTAGGTGACTTAAATATCTTTTTTTGGAAAGAATTTATCATTTTAGATTGACTTGGATGATTCTATAGAGACGTGCATATTCATAAATTATAATAAACCATCTATAAGCATGGATGAATAAAATAAAGAAAAATATACAATTGAAGCAAACAATGTTTTGTTTTCTCAGGAGTCGAAGTCTAATTTAGCACCATTATCACAGTAATATTCACTCAACACAAAGGGATTTGCTCATGCAAACATATCTGAACATCTAATTATCTATATAGTTTGCAAATATTTGAGAAATGTAGCAAAAGTACAATTGGCCTCTTTGTGTTCCTTCTTGAATTCAGTTGTTTACTTGCTACAATTATTAGCCCTCACATGAAATGTATTCTTTTACAAATATTTTCCCACTGGTGTTTAGCGGAAAGAAGAGCTTTTTCAACACACTTTAAACACTATAGTTTAGGAAGTAATTTTAATAAGTAAAATATTTTTTGTCTTGTCCATTATATTATTTTCTAAAAACTTTGCAAACTACAAGTAGTCTGCTTAAAGTGCAATTTAACAGCTAATTAGGTAAAAAGGCAAGTTAGGTTAATAAATTTGTGATTCAATTAAATTCCTTTACTGAGTATTTACATTATTTTGTACAATATTGATGATACAATATTTGATACAATATTTACATGATATTGTACGCGTTGATGACCTAACTTTACAAACATAGAATCTTATAGATGCATAGCTGCATTTGTCATTCACTTTTTTTGTAGGTCATGATCTGTGGGTGAGGATCAACTGTGATCTGTTACACCTATAGTTCTTTGGTGACATGGGCCTCCACCATCTAATGGACGGTATGACAGCAAAGTTGCAGTTGAAGAGCTGATAGGTTGCTTGAGCTCTTTAAATGGAGCAAGTAGAGAAATAATTATCCACTAATTTCCACTGCCTACCATCTGGGGCAAGTCACAGTGGACTGCATGAGCACATAGGGCATGTATACCAAGAATTGCTGCATCTCTAGTACCTACAACATGAGAATTTATCTAGACAAAATTAACTAATCTGATACAGTGCCTGCCATAACCAATAACAAAATAGTGTAGAACAGGCTTTTAAAAAAACGTATGCGGTGTTCACACCAGACGCGGAACGTGCTGATAAATCGCTCTATTCGCACGTAAATAGACACGTAAACATTTGAGTTTACTCGCTTAATTCGCGCGTCAAACTCTGCTCTTCATTTGCACGTCAAATTCACTTCAGAACACTTCATGGGCAGGGCTTCTGTCCGCTCGGTGACTGTAGCTTCGTTACTAAATGGCTAACATGGATTTTAATGATAAAATAACTTTATGTGCTTTATGAAGGCTGAAAACAGTGTCGATTCGTTTGGAGCCGTGTCTGAGTCCACTAGATAATTTCAGAGGTGCACCCAGCTCTGTGAGCTCATAAACTCCTCCAGAAACTTAACCTGGATGATGGAAGCATTAAGCGGTGCTTCTGACTGAGCCGAGCCCAGTTTGATGAACTGTTGTCGGTGTAGGCAGGATGATTTTCCCCCGGGACACCAACAACAAGCGCTACGTCATAATCATGCCCCGACAAGAGCAAGCTCCTGATTGGTTAACACAGCGCGAATGTCTGCAGAAATTCAGATTTTTGATCTTGAGCGATTTGCGCGTTAAGCCTGGTTTATTCTTCTGCATCAAGTGATCGGCGTGACCTACAGTGTAAGCCTTGCGCATAGCAGTGCATTTATACTTCTGAACGCTGTTTCTGTTGGTTTGCAATAACACTTCCGAAACACTAGCTGGCAGTAGGTGTTTATGTTTCTCTGTGTTGAGTTTCTTCGCTGGTGTTTTGTTTTTTCTGACCACTTCCTTAAATGTAAATTCGCTCATATTGAGGCGGTAACCGGCAGACGTACAACAACTTTAATCAGAAGGTAAACACAAAACAACAGTCTCCATCCGGAGCTCCTTCACAGGACTCCACACTTGTAAACACTCTCACCTCTGCCCACACTCGTCAGCACTACCAAGCCAACCAATCACAGAGCTTGCCGCGAATTTGAGCCACGCTATTCGCACGCATCACACCATTTGCGCAATTCTTGTGTATCGGGCCACAGAAGGTCTGTTCACACGTTTGCATTGACTTAACATGTAAATCACTTGCGCTTGACGCTTCTTCCGTATCTCATGTGAACGCAGCATCAGACTTCCACAGTTATGAGCCTGATTTCTCAACACTATCATTTTTCTTGTGTGTTTACTCTGCTGTTGAGTGGAAAGAGTGTAGCACATATTTCCATATTCAACTAAATGTTGCTTCGGCAGTATACAACATCTGGATGCTTACTATCAATAAGCCACAGCAAATGTATTTCCAGCTTTTTATCAAGCAATAATTTGCTGGCTGCCAGTCACCTAATGGCTACCAGTGTGTATATCAAGGGTTTTTGTCTTCTAGATGTAACTTCTTTAAATAAACATCTGATTTAAGGCTACGTTATGCAACATTTAAAAGCTGCATAGACAGTTATTAATAATGTAAAACTTTAAGTTAAAATTATATTTTTTTCATGCTTTTCAAAATTACTGAAAGATTTGCTACCTGTTATAGGAGAACCTCTCCTTAACGTTATAAACTCTTCTTTAGCTTTAGGCCATGTTCCAAATCCTTACAAGCTAGCTGTTATTTAACCTATTATTAAGAAACCACAACTGGACCCCAGCAACCTAGCTAATTATAGGCCTATTTCAAATCTTCCGTTTATGTCTAAAATACTAGAAAAAGTTGTTTCTACCCAATTATGCTCCTTTCTGCAGATGAACAATATTTTTGAAGTGTTTCAGTCAGGTTTCAGGCCTCATCACAGCACAGAAACCGCATTAGTGAAAATAACCAACGATTTACTCTTAGCTGCTGACCAAGGGTGCATCTCACTATTAGTTCTACTAGATCTTAGCGCCACTTTTGACACCATTGATCACAATATTCTCATAGACCGCTTATATTCTACAGGTGTCCAAGAACAGGCTCTTCAATGGTTTAGGTCATACTTAGCTGATCGTTACCAGTTTGTGAATATTAATGGACAACTTTCACAAGTAAGACTTGTAAAGTACGGGGTCCCTCAAGGATCAGTTTTAGGCCCTTTGCTGTTTACAATATACATGCTTCCCCTGGGGGACATTATTAGAAAACATGGGATCAGTTTTCACTGCTATGCAGATGATACTCAATTATACATTTCAACTAAACCGGATGAGATGTCTAAACTGTCTAAGCTAACTGAGTGTATTAAAGATGTTAAAGACTGGATGACCAACAATTTTCTTCTCTTAAACTCAGACAAAACAGAATTATTACTTATTGGGCCTAAATCCTGCACACAGCAGTTCTCACAACTCGACCTGCAATTAGAGGGATACAAAGTTAGCGTTAGCTCTACTATAAAAGATCTGGGTGTCATATTAGACAGCAATTTAACCTTCAAAAATCATATATCCCATGTCACAAAAACTGCCTTCTTTCATCTAAGAAATATTGCTAAATTGCGATATATGCTATCCATCTCAGATGCAGAAAAGCTAGTTCATGCTTTCATGACTTCTAGGCTGGATTACTGTAATGCTCTGTTTGCTGGTTGCCCAGCATCCTCTATTAACAAACTTCAGCTAGTACAAAATGCAGCTGCCAGAGTTCTTACCAGGTCTAGAAAATATGATCATATCACCCCAATTTTATCCTCCTTACACTGGCTGCCTGTTAAGTTTCTTATTGAATATAAAATATTGCTTCTTACCTATAAAGCCTTAAATAATCTAGCTCCTGTTTATCTAACCAACCTCTTGTCTCGCTACAATCCAACCCGCTCTTTAAGATCTCAAAACTCAGGGCTTCTTGTAGTACCTAGAATAGCTAAATCAAGTAAAGGAGGTCGAGCCTTCTCATTTATGGCCCCTAAACTCTGGAATAGCCTTCCTGATAATGTCCGAGGCTCAGACACACTCTCACTCTTCAAAACTAGATTAAAGACCTATCTTTTTAGCAAAGCATACACTTAGTGCATTACATAGCGGTATGACGCATGATGTGCCCCACACAATATTTTGCTTCTTGTTTATATACACTATGAACAGCAGCTACGCTAATTATTCTCCTTATTCTGTATTTCCACCTGGGGTTACTCATCTCGAGACCCTCAGACTATGCAGTGCCACTGATGCGATTCAAGACCAGCGACGAGACGATCCCAAGGTTCCCGGACCAGGCCGTATTCTGAGCTCCTGCTGTGGTAGTCATGATGGAGCATATAAGACTGATTCCTGTGATGCTCCAAGGACAGACGTGTCTTCGCGGAGGTCCAGCTACTGCACCTAGACTGCAGCTCTGCACTAGACGTTTGGCCATAGGAGAAATGGTCGTGCCCAACTGAGCCTGGTTTCTCTCGAGGTTTTTTAAATTCTTCACTTTCGCCAATTGGTGAAGTTTTTTCCTCGCCGCTGTCGCCACTGGCTTGCATGGTTCGGGATCTGTAGAGCTGTGCATCGATGGAATTGCTCCTCAGTGTTTGGACTCTCAGTAGTGATTATTAAACCACACTGAACTGAGCTAAACTAAACGGAACTTAAACACTGAAAACTGAACTGACACTGTTTCAATTCACTATAAACTTCCATGTGAAGCTGCTTTGACACAATCTACATTGTATAAGCGCTATACAAATAAAGATGAATGCTGTTTTACAAGTTGTCCACACTAACGGCCCATTTCCATTGGGTGGTACTGTATGGTTCGGTTCGGTATGCCATAGCGTACCACTTTTTCGGCACCCTTTCGAAAGGCTACCAAAGAGGACCAAAAGCTGGCACGACAGCTGAACTCTGATTGGTTTACAGAGATTTGTCATTCATTCGTGGAGCTAGCCAGAATGAAAACAAAGGAACTGCCATGTTTTAAATACACAGCCGAGACATTACATCATAATACTATATGCATATAATAACAAGCGATGGTTGATCCGAGCTTCAAAAAAAAAAACTTTGTGGTTGTCTTGATGAACAGCCACAAAGCCAAGAAGAATAAAATCTGCTGCGTCCTGTTGTTTTTTTTTACGAGGCAGTCTAAAAGTGCAAGCGGTTTCTCCAGGGAGCTCGCGATCGTGTCTATATTTGAAATAAGGAACTTCTTGAGCTGATTATAATAATGTGCGCTTGTGTCATTAGGGGGCAGAGTTCAAAAGGGAGATAGCTCTGGGGAAAAAGTAGTTCCTTAATCTACTGGTTTTTGTCCGGGGGCGCCAGAAGTGCCTGCCAGACGGCAGGAGAGAAAACAGTCTGTGAGCAGGGTGAGAGGAATCCCTAAGAATACTGCATGCTCGGCGCAGACAGTGTTTCTTCTGGATGTCCTCTATGGCTGACAGTCCGGTCCCTGTGATGCGTTGGGCAGTTTTCAGCACCTGCTGCAGTGCCTTATGCTCAGTAACAGAGCAGCTTCCATACCAGACTGTGACGCAATTGGTCAGGATGCTTTCTTTTGTGCAGCGGTAGAAGTTAGAAGCCTTCTTGACCAGGCTGGAGGTGTTGGTGGTCCAGGAAAGGTCCTTGGAGATGTGGGTCCCCAGGAATTTGAAGAATGAGACAGGCTTCATTGATGTGGATGGGATCATGTGAGCCTGTTCGTCCCTTCCTGAAGTCCACAATGAGCTCCTTGGTTTTGTCTGTGTTAAGGAGCAGATTATTGTTGGTGCACCAAGTGGCCAGATGCTGTATCTCCTCCCTGTAGGCAGTCTTATCATTGTTGCTGATTAGACCAATCACTATGGTGTCATTTGCAAATTTGATGGTGTTGGATCTGTTCACAGGCCTACAGTTGATGGTAAAAATGGAGTAGAATAGGGGCTCAGCACACAGTCCTGTGGTACACCATTGTTGAGTATGATTGTGGTGGAGCAGATGTGGCCTGATCTAACATTCTGAAGTCTGTTAGTCAGAAAGCCCATAACCCAGTTACAGAGAGATGTGTCGATATCCAGGTCTCTTAAGTTTGATCATTAACTTAGAGGGTATGACAGTGTTGAAAGCTGAGCTGAAGTCAACAAACAGCATTCATGCATAAGTGTTTTTATTGTCCAGGTGTGTGAGTACAGAGTGCAGTGCTATGGAGACTGCATCTTCTGTGCTCCTGTTGCCACGGTAGGCAAACTGATGTGGGTCCAGTGTGGATGGCAGAGAGTCTTTCAGATGTGCCAGGACCAACCGCTCGAAGCACTTCATGACGATGGGTGTGAGTGCTACAGAGCAGTAGTCATTCAGGCATGTTGGGCTGGAGTGTTTTGGCACTGTCACAAAAAAGGTGGTTTTAAAGCATGTTGGCACAGCTGCTAGGTTGAGGGACAGGTTGAAAATGTCTGTGAATACCCCAGAAAGGGTTCTGCATCTGTTCTGCACATGCTTTGAGGACCAACCCAAGAATGGTCCACTTAGCCTTCTGGTCCAGCAGCCTTACGCACATTGATCCGACTCAGTGTGGTGTAGACTTCTGAGGAGGTGAGTGTGATAGGTGAGTGGTCGGTAGAGGAAGTGATCCTGGTGTAGAGATCTTTATTGTCTCTTTCAAAGCGGGCATAAAAGTCATTTAGCTCGTTCAGGAAGGAAACATTTGTGGCTGTGGGTGTGAACTGCCTGGGTTTGTAGTTGCTGATGGCTTGGATGCCCTGCCACATGCACCGAGGATCAGAGTTGGAAAAGTGCTCCTCTAGCTTTAGCTTGTAACAGTGCTTGGCTTTTTTGATGCCCCTCTTCAGATTAGCCCTGGAAGTGCTGTAGGCCTGTGCATCCCCTGATCTGAAGGCAGTGTTGAGTGCCTTCAAGCAGGAGGCGCACCTCCTTGTTCATCCATGGCTTTTGATTTGGGTAAACATTTATTCACAAATGTTTATGTGTATATAGCATCTGTTTTGTGAGCAGTGCTTCTTATATGATATGTAAACAACTCATACAGCTTTACTGTAGACATTTCCTTGAGCGAGAATGATGTCGACTGAAACTTTCTGTTATACACCACACCCACCAAAAGGGTAACCTTGGTACCCTTCAGGCAGTGGAAAGGCAAGCCTGATGAAGGTCACCCGTACCGTACTGTACCAGTCAATGGAAACGGGCCATAAATAAATAAACTACCTGACAAAATATTTTTGTCAATCCCAGTTGTAAAAGCAACAAATAATAACTTGTCTTCTAGTTGATCATTTGAAAAAGTAGCAGAAAGTAGATTTTTCCAATGAATCGTCTGTTGAACTGCATCCCAGTCTTCACAAATACTGCAGAAGACCTATTGGAATTCACATGGACCCAAGATTCTGACAGAAATCAGTCAAGTTTGGTGAAGGAAAAATCTTGATTTGGGGTTACATCAAGTATCGGGGCATGCAAGAGATCTGCGGAGTGGATAGCAACATCAACAGCCTGCGGTATCAAGACATTTGCGCTGCCCATTACATTACAAACTACAGAACAGGGCAAATTCTTCAGCGGGATAGCACTCCTTCTCATACTTCAGCCTCAACATCAAAGTTCTGGAAAGCAAAAAAGGTCAAGATGATCTAGGATTGGCCAGCCCAGTCACCAGACATGAACATTATTGAGCATGTCTGGGGTAAGATGAAGGAGGCATTGAAGATGATGTCAAAGAATCTTGATGAACTCTGGGAGTCCTGCAAGAATGCTTTCTTTGCCATTCCAGATGACTTTTTTTTTAACAAGTTATTTGAATTATTGCAGAGATGTATGGATGCAGTCATCCAAGCTTATGGGAGTCATACAGAATATTAATTATTTTTCCACTGTGCCATGACTTTATATTCCATACTGTACATTATGTATTTTAAGTGACAAGACTTTTTTTCTAAGTGACAAGACTTTTGTCTAACCTTTGTCTAAGTTAAACCTTACTGCCCTAATTAAAAATTTTTAAATCAAGGCATGCTCATAATTTATTTTGGTAAAATAAGTGTTAACTAAAGGCCTTTGCCTTTCATATAAGCCACTTCTAATATCAATTGATCAATAAGAAGTCAAGGTATTATTTGTTGTTCCTAAAACAATAGAGGTAAAGTTAGTTTTATATTCGGATATTCAGACATTCTCCTTAATATAATTTCAGAAAAATATTCTTTGCAAATTCTAAATGGGGAAAATCATATAAGCAGCCAATGACTATCAAAGTACAAAATTGTTTACAGTCAATTAGATTGTGTTAATGTTGTTTTGAAGTCATACTTGCATGCTAATTCCGATCGAATATTCAAAGTAACATGGTAAACAAATGGAGACTTCTAAATAAACGAATGTGCGAATATAAAACCAACTTTATCTTTATCCTAAAACATGGATAGGCGACAAGACTTTTGTCAGATAGTGTACATCATTTGTACACTACCTGACATATTACTCAATCAATAAAGTGGTTTAAAAGACCACTTTAAGATATCAACAATATCAAGATTGGAATGACACTTAAAATGTATTTTAATGTCATAAATTGATTCTTATTATAAATAAATATACTGAGATGCCTAGAGTTTTAGAAAAATAAGCAATTGTTACGCTAAATAAAAATCTAGTAAATGTCTTCAGTAAATCCTTGTAAAAAATGTACTACAGTTGTACATTTGTAATTGCAAAGAAGATACATTGTAAAGTACAGGGGAAAATATAGCAGTATAAGACTTTTTTTGATGCATGAACTTTCCTTTAGTCTTTGACGGAGTCATAAACAGGTGTTGAAAACTTTGTTAATATTGAAAATTGAGCTGGTTTGTGTAAGATGAAGCCACTGTTATGTGGTAAACCTGAATAAAAATCGGCCAAAACATCCTCCTTTTTTCTACTCCCAATAACGTTACATAAGCAAACATGAAGAACCAATCGTGACTAATGGGAACATACTAAACGTTACACTCAAAATCTCTAAAGTACACTTTTCCATAAGAAGTGAGTAAACACTAATAACTGTTAGTCATGTCAAACGTCATTACAATGTCTATTTAAATGTCCAATATAATTACGGAGTTTACAACTAACGTTTGCATTAGAAAACAAGAACAATCACGATTTGCCAAAGATGCCTTCAAACACACAACACAACGTACTTAAAGGGAGAAACGCATATTATTTGCTATTTTTAAACCCTGATTGTGATGTTTGTAGAAAATATGGCCTTCAACCCAGACAGGCTTCTAACTAACAGTTAGCATACAAACAATAATACAATTTTAAATACATTAACAACACATATGGTTTAATCGAAAATGATGGTTTTAATGTCGAGTTTAAGATCGTGTCACTGGTTTATTGAAGCGCTGAAGTAAAACGTAAAGACAATAGACGTCAAATGCTAACACTACCGTTGTGCTAGCGTTAGCATTAGCAGACATGTCATCTAATCGTTAGCGACGTTCGGTCTGTCAGTCTAAAACAACACTGAAAAATGAAATGTGACACATACCCAATAGTCGCTCAAATGTTCCACCGCCTTTGCCCATGGCTGATCTCTGATATCAGGACGCTCTGTGTCTGTTTTGCTGTTGTTCACCTGTGTGAATAAGCGAGTTTCACTGCCGAGTGAAACGCGCATGCGCGTACATGTCGCAAAAGTCGCATAAAAGTCTATTTATTTATTTATTACTTATTTTGTGCCGTTTTCCTCAAATGTTTGTTTAACAAATTACTATATCCTAATTTATATACTTAAGTATACAGTAATAATTATTGATTGTATGCTTATTTGAATGGCAATGTTTTTGACACATTTCCAGTTTTTTTTTCATATAGCCAGAGAATATACAGTTAAAGTCAGAATTATTAGGCCCCCTGTTTATTTTTTCCCCAATTTCTTATTAACGGAGAGAAGATTTTTTCAACACATTTCTGAACATAATAGTTTTAATGACTTATCTCTAATAACTGATTTATTTTATCTTTGCCATGATGACAGTAAATAATATTTTACTAGATATTTTTCAAGACACTTCTATACAGCTTAAAGTGCCATTTAAAGGCTTAACAAGGTTAATGAGGTTAACTAGGCAGGTTAGGGTAATTAAGCAAGTTATTGTATAACAATGGTTTGTTCTGTAGACAATTGACCAATAAATTGTGTTTCTTTTCTTTTTTTCTTTAAAACATTCATTGTCGTGCATGGAAATTGCTCAATTTTTATGTATCTGGATGATTCTAATTGCAGGTTTGCATTCTTAAGATAAACCTATTATTAAAAATAACCTATTATTAAACCTATCTAACCTAATAACACAAATTCTACATCTCAAAATATGTCTGTATCTGTATTTATTTAAAATATTAATTTAATTTTAACTTAAACATTGTACTTTACCTGTTTTTGACTGTCTCCATCTTCTGAATCATACATGCAGCTTAATTTGTTTCAGCTTTTTTTGTGTTTACTAAGTTAAATAAACATTTGTATGAAACATCTATTTTGTACATTATTTGTAATTCCTGTTATATACGAAGAAAAAAATTGTATAACATCAGTAATAAAAAAACATCAATCACTAAACACTGATAGAAAAATAATACTAGCTCCAAATTATATCACTTCCTCTGGTGGGAAACTCTGAAAGGCATTGAGGCATGTCATAGTTTTTTTTTCTTTTTTTTTTCTTCTTCTTCGTTTGTATTAATAACTGTTATTGTGATATTTCAAATATTTTTCTTCACTTTTATAGAACAATAACATGGGGAAAATGCATACAATTCTGATTTAGACATGTCATATGTTATCTGTTTTGAGGTTAGCATACTGAGCTAAAGCACAAAATGGTGGAAAATGTCAACACCGTTATTGTTAACTCTTATGGTTTAAATTGTAAGTTAAGTTAAACAACAATTAGTAACATAATTAACAAAGTTGTTAATGGATTGAGTTTACTGTATTATACAACTATATTTTTATAATTATACATTTGTTTTACATTCTTCATCATCATTCACACTTTACCTGCACATTTACTGACTTCTGCTTACATAAACTTGAATTAATCACTATAATGAACATATGATCAGTCTCTGTCCGCACAACCCACAATTGCAATGGTTAGTCTTTTATATTAGTCTTTTAGCTGATGATGGTTTGCTTACTGCAGGGTTTATTCAGCCTGATCCCACGAGGAAACATAAGTATTTTACGTTTTGTCAGTTTAGTGACTAATTTGTATGAGTTGAATCCTACGAAAATGTATGATTTTAAAAAGGAGGCGTGGCACCCAACCCCGCCCCTAAACCCAACCGTCATTGGGTGATGAGCAAATCGTACTAAAGTGTACGAATTAGATTGTACGAATTCATATGAATTAGCCCCTAAATCAAAAAGTTACGAATTGCCGTGAGATTGCGTTGGGTTTATTATGCTCTGAATAATCTTAAATATTGAGACATGTTGAGATACAGATGCTTAGCCTGTTCATAGCTAAACTGTTAAACAATTCCAGCTGTGGCGATGAATCCTATTGCCTATTGAGATTTTCTGTTGGCTATTATTTTCTTGTATATTTGTCTTTAATGAATAACAAATGCATACAGGTAACTTCAAATAGGACATAGCAGTTAGAAAATTGTTAGGTTGTTCTCTAGTTTTGATCTCCACATTAATAAAATTGTTTATCAAAACATGTTATACATTTGTATTACTGTTGCCATAAATGCTATCACAAAAAATGCAGTCAATCAATTTGTGTTGAGTGTATGAACTAAAAATAAGCAAATTTCACTTTGCTCCATGAATTGCTTGATACGTGACAACAGTACTTTAAATTCAATCCTCTTACTGTACATACAGTATGTAAGTACTCTAAAAAAAACATATTCCACCCTGCCATACATTTTTATTTTATTCATAAAAAATAATCCCTGGTGCCATCACCAGTCCACGTAGGTTCCTTTATCCCTTATACTCCAGCAGTCATGACAACAATAACTACTTTTATATATTTTACCACCCCAGATTTTTGTCCGTAGCATTAGGTCATACATGAGTCACTACCTGGCGCAGTAAACAATGCAGCTATTGTGGATGCTGTGCTGGTGGTGCAGCATACAGTGGTATTGTACTGCTGTCTATAGAAGCAGCCCCCATAACAACAGTCAGAGATGCTCAGAGAGTCAAGACAACACCAGCCAAGAATGTCTTCATCAGCCGGACTGTTTACTTTAGGGTTGAGGTTTATTCTAGCAAATGTGTCAGATATTCTCTAAATCCCAAATGTTATTAATGTCCTTTAGCTCAATGACCTTTAAAGACCTACTGTATGCAGGTTTTATGATGTAATCACAAAAATAGGCATTTCTGTTTCAGTTTTGAATTAATGAAATGAGCACGATGACATTTTAATGTGATTATTACAGCTGAGACACTGATTTCTCTCTTATTTAGTCTAATTTGAGATAATCTGCTTTGACAGTTTAACACACTCTAAAAAAGCTGGATTGCTTAAACCCAGAGTTGACTAAATATTGATAAACCCAAACAGTGGGCTAAAAAGTGTAGTTTAAATTAATTGAAACAACCAAACTTTATACCTCACTTTTTAATGTTAATTGTGTAAAACAAAGGTTGGTTCAAATTCAACGTTGTGCATGCATCCCGTTTGTGTATTTTCTTATTATCATATTTTGCTTAATAATGATCATTTTACTTGATCTTTGATATGTGATGGGCACTGACATGTCAGTCTGGCCTGCAGAGGAGAAATTAGAATTACTAAAAATCACATGTTAATTCAGCAACTTCTCCTAAAATACATGAAAATAAGTGACTTTAACAGGAAGAATATATGTTCTAGTAACCTAAACAGTGTTTATCTGATGTGAATAAAGAATAATTACGGCCATCTCCATAGACATTAGCATGTGTTTTAAAACCATACTGTATATATGTTAAATAAACGTTGCTAGTTTTATGTACGTGTATTTTAATATCTGAAATCTAAAATAAACATTTTTGAAAGCACTGGTAAATTGATATTTTGACAAATGACAAATGGCTCAGCTCGAGCCATCCCAGAAAAGCAGATTTAAATTTAGCAGCTGATAATGTGACACTGAACACACTAATCACAGCACTGTAATTGCATGCTCCAGGAACCAGCCTAGACTAATCACACCTGTGTGATCGTATGCATCAAAGGGTTAAAATGACCTTCATTTTGGGTTTGAAGATAAACAGTTTTTTATAGGTGCAAACTAATATGATGGCCTGTAAATGATGACATAACTTTGGAATTTTAGGTGAATTATCCTTTTAAGTATCACATTTTAACATGCCACTCACAATGTCAGACACTAAGGCCCAATCCCAATTCTACTCCTTACCCAATTCTCTTTAGCTTGAAGGCGTAGGCGAAGGCGTAGATAAATTTTCCAGAATACACCAGCCACAATGGCAGGAAAACTGCACCCGGAAGTAAGCCACAAATTAGTATTTTTTGTCATTATTATGAATTTTTACAACAAACAAGCACATGTTTTAATATATTTATAACCGGGTTTGTGTTTTACCGTCATGCTTAAAAAAACGTTAAAATAAAAACCGCTAAATTTTGCGATCTATAATCCATAATAATAACTCCTGTACAGCGGTCCCACAGCATTCTGACACTCAAATACCCTGTCAGAAAAGTCTAGTGGCTGAGAATGAGCTATTTACAGTGTCTGCTATAATGTTAATGTTGTTTTTGGTGTGTTTACATAGATGAATATGGCCACGGTGTAAATGCACAGTATAGTTACGATCTTATTGCCACATTAGATAGTTTTGATAACATAACATATGCCTTCAGTGATTTCCTGAAGATAAATACCAAAAAATAAAGTAACTGGAATAACTACAGCAGTCGCGATCGTCTGATCTCTTATGAAGCAAGAGATCGCGATGACATATGATGACGTGTGCAGGTGTTGTAGTGCTGTCCCATTTCTAACGGGTAAATTTTGAAGCCTTCCCCTTCACACTCGGTTTTAAGAGCCAAGAGGAAAGGGAAAGCGAAGGGGTAGGGGTGCAAAAATAGAATTGGGATTGGGCCTAAGTACTATCTTCAGCAATCAGCCAAAAAGAATTGAGAGATAAGACTGTAAAGGATTTAAGGTTTTATTATTGAATAACATAATAGACAAACACAGAGAAAGACAGACTTATAAGTGGACATTAAAGGTGGCAAGGTAACCTGATTTCACATTTCTATTCACTACCTCTCCAAATATTCTGTTGATACAAAATAGATTAAAATTAACTTGAATCTATCACAATGGGAAACTCTAACAGAGAAGGCTTTCGGGGACTGGTGTGCCTGTGGTGGTCATTAAACATAACCCTTGACCTGGGCAGGACCACCCGCTCGGCGTGGGCTGCTCTCATCACTGCTAAACGTAGGAGAAGAGGGAATCCCAGGTGGATTGGACCCTGCATAGAGAAGCGATCCACCAATCAACAGTAAAGCCGAACCCCCCCAGCCCAAGTAGAGAGCGGGTCCAAGCTCACGTTTGTGTGGGGCCGCCACATAGGGGTCATAGAAATCCCTGATGATGGAATGGGCTGTCCAGCAAACAGGCACAAGGATGAGGAACCCTGCGATGACAAAGAGCACGCCGGACACACGTGCCAAGCGAGCCTTGAGGCTTGGGAGCCCCACGCACTCAGTGCACTTGATACCCAGAATACCTAACGTAAGCGAAATTGTGCAGATTAGTATAGCGAGAACCGTAAGACCCCGGGCGGCCTTCATGTCACTGGGAAGAGCCAGCAAGCTGTCATACACCTTGCACTGAATCTCTCCTGTGCTCTGCCAGACGCAATTCATCCAGAGACCCTCCCATGTCATCTGTGCCGTTACAATGTTGTTCCCGATGAAGGCGGTGACTCTCCACATGGGTAGGGTGCACACCAGGAATCCCCCTACCCAGCCAATGATGGACAGGACCAGGCCAAGGAGCTGCATGCCAGTGGTTGCCATGGTGAATCTTTCCCAAGAATGATCACTTGGATGAGTCCAATGGAGAGTACAGACAGAACCTTCGGTACGCAGTCAGCAAGAATCACCAAAGCCCAGCTTTTTCCTTCGTAAATTATTCTTTGATAAAGGAATGGTACAGACTGGGCAATTGACCTGAAGATTGGAACAAAAGAAAGTGTATAAGTTACAATAAGTTGCTGTGGACAGTATATAATCTCTGATTCTTACCTGTTTGAAATAGTTTCTACAATTGAATAGTCCTAAAGCCAGTACATTTGGTCCTGCTTCTGTAGGGTTCTTTTAGCTAGATAGAGTATTTTGAGGTAAACAGACATGAATCACCCAATGTTCTAATCTTTAAGATTGCAAGAAATGTCTCATCAGGTGTGTGTTGGGGCTAAAATCTGCAGGGAACATGGCCCTGCATGACTAGAACTGGACACCCTTTAGCAAGGCTTATTCTTCAGAATTTAACTCCAGTCTGCCAAAGCACAACAGCCCGGAGGTTCCTAGTAATCTGAAAGACCTAGATGGCACTCTTAACCCTCGTCATCTTTTAACGAAGGTCATTTTAACCATTGTGAATCCATGCTAATAGCCTTTGACTGTAGAAGATTTTAAGAAGTTGCTTAAGTTTGTGGCTTGCACAAGTGTGCACATGGCACAAAATGTCAACAAGAGAGCACATGGACACCCTTTTAAAAGCTTAAAGTGGGACACTCTATGTTGTTGGGGATGTAAAGTCCTAGTTCACTCAAAAATAAAAAAACTTACTATTTACTTTCTTTCAAGTGTTTACAAACCAGTTTCTTTAACTGCTGAACCTAAAAGACATTTTGAAGAAAGCTAAAATCCATTGCCATCCATAGTAGGAAAAACAGTTACTAGGGAAGTCAATAGTTACAGATTTCCAGCTTTCTTTAAAATATCTTATTTTGTGTTCAACAGAAGAAAGTCAAACAGGCTTGAAACAAGTGAAGGATGAATCAATGATTCTCATTTTTGCGTAAACTCATCCTTTTATGGAAAAATTGGGAAAAAAAAAGTAAGGATTGGTACTAAGGTTTGCTGTAATGTGGTCCTCCAAAAAAATGCTGGACATTAATGAATTAAGCTCTAAATACAACAACATTTGTGGCATAGACAGCCAGAAAAAAATCTTCTATTACTAATAAAAAGTCCACATAAGTACCTCAGAGTGTACATCGGTGAATTATTTTGGGGTAAATAAGATACAATGATATTTCTTGAGTAGTATTTCACTGTAAAGGTACAATTTATGTTTTTTGTAAACATACAATCATATAACATGTGTATTATTTAGTACGAGGATTGGAGTTCCCTAAAACAACAATGAAGAAAAACTATTTTCTAACTTCCTCATATGACGATCATTTTGTGAGCCGAATTTTTTCCTGGTCCAGGTAAACAACTGACTTCTGGTACTAATGCATGAGTCGTTTATCTGGTTTAGTGGTGTTATGTGCTAATGGGTTAAAGATAAAATGACAGAAAGATAAGGTCTAGTAAGTGACTTTATCACACTATAGTCACAAGTTAACAAGGTAGTGTTTAATGCCACCCACTATATGACTTTTAAAGTCATCAGATTTCTGTTCTTTGCACATGACCCTGCTGTCGATACCAATAATACTTTCAGTCAAAATACATTTCACTCTAAAGGAGGCCCATATGCTAAATAACTCTTGAGCAATGGGAAAGCAAGAATAAATCTTTCCGAAAAGTCATTACAGCATAAGTGGAATTACTTTATTTTATTGTTTACAGGAACTATGTACTTCTATTGTACTGCTGTTTTAATTTGCAACCCCCAAGCATCCCTTTAAATATTAATGTGGTTTTACACCCAAATATTTAGCCACTGTTATGTACAGTGAGCATTACTGGATTCACTATACTGTACATTTGAGAGAATGGGTTCTTTTCACACTATGGTGGGTGTAGAGCTACGTCTGGTGGGGTGAGTGGATTATCTCAGAAAAACATGAGGAGCCTCTGGACACAAGAAGCTTTCTTTGAAAGATTCAGAGTGGGACAAGCAGGCTTGGGTCTGTTTATGTCCCATCTGAATGCTGCTGTAACTGTGCTCCATAAGCATTTAGCCTCAATGAGAAAAACACACTTTAAAAAGAGCAGAATATGTAATCATGGACCACAAAGCTAGTTATGAGCGTTAACTTTCTGAAATTAAGATTTTGCACATTATCTGAAAGGTGAATAAAGCTTTCCACTGATGTGTGATTTGTTGAATATGCCACAGTATTAGGCTGAGATACAGTTATTATTAAGTTCTTACCAATGTGTCAACTAAAAATGAAGTTTTATATATTTATGGTAGGAAATTCACAAAAAATTTTCATGGAACACAATTTTTACTTAACATTGCTATTAAAAACAGTAATTTTGTTTATTTCTATACAATGCATTATTTAATGTTCCTAAAACTTACCTGTTTAGTAGTCCAGGGTCACATATAAAGTTCTTTACTGAGTCATTAACTTCAGATTTCTATGAAAAAAAGTGTTACCTGATGAGTGACAGTGAAGTCTCTGAAGTTCAACTCCGACTTCAGTCTCTCATCTGCTAATCCTCTAGCTTCTTGTGTTGCGCTCCTGGATCCAGAGCTTGAGCCAAAATGCCATAGACATATGATGAAGGTGTAACCTGCAGATCGAGATGCTCAGCTATGGTTGAATGTCACGTTTGGAAGGCGAGGACAGGAGTAAAGTGCTGCCCTCTGGGATGCCAGTTTGGGTCTGTGCAGCGGTGGGCAGAAGCACGAGCTTATGTGTGTGTCTGTGTCAGTGTGTGAATGCGTGAATGTGTCTTGAGTGTGTCTCCCAGTGCCTGGTGTACCAGCACAATGACTTGCTGTTCTCTCGCCCTCGCGCTCCTCCATCCCCAGCCCAACCCATCCATCCAGTCCTCTTTTTCATCCTTCGACTTCTCGCTCCTTCAAGTGAACTCCATCTTTTCTTACTACCTTTCATCAATTGCACTTTCATAAATGTTCACAGTGAGACAGGATACAAGAATTTTAACAATCTACTTTCATGTCTGTAGGATAATGAAATATGTGTGAAGCTATAAAAAAAATAAATATTTAAATAAATGATTACAAAAGCTTATACATTTTTCTAAGATAGGTTCAAACCATATTTGGTTCATTTAAAAAAAGAGATTCCCATATTTGATTAGTGTAACTTATATAAATGATAATAATATTTACATTTTTACATTTGGCAGAGAATACCTGAGAGGTGCTTGCCCACACAAAACTCACCCCGCCATGATGGTTTGAGATTGTGGATAGTCGCCAAGATATTGCTATGCATTCCCTTGTAGAAAAACAAGTACACTTTATCAGACTTTAGTACAGAAAAAAATATTTAAAAATTTATTTCATTGCAATCTAAATTTGTAGTGTAATGCAAACAATTTATTGGATGTTAATGAAATTATTTTGTTTTACAATATGTGAAATGCAATTAATCGCAATTGTGACCAGAGCACATAAGCAGAGCTTAAGCACATAATTCATTTGTTTAACATTACATCTACTGAAAGCGTATACAGTATAATTATGGTGAACTAAAATATATTTTATGCTATTTATATTGAAACATGTTTATCAGGTATTTAAATATATTCATAATTGCATTACATTTGTTTTTAAGTATGAGTAATTTGGTACACTTAAAATATTAACTTATACTTTATACTGAATAACCTACTGAAGTTAGAATTATAATCAAGTACTTCAATATTTCAGTCAACAAACTAAACTAATCATATTTTTTAAAGCATGAAGAAAGATTATTAAAGCATAATGATTTACTTTAAATTCAACATTTTATTTTGTCATTATTACAAAACATTTTTAGAAGTGATGACGGTTTTATTTATATAATAAATTGCACTTCTTTTTCACAAGGGGTTGCCATGAAAATTATGCATTATCATTAAAAAGCTGATCTGCTGATCTGTCCTAAAAAAGTCACAGTTTGAGGTATCCTTCATGTCAGTAGTGATTAAAAAATAATAACAATAATAAATAAAAAGATACATGTTTAAAAATAACAGATAACTATATGTTGTAATGACAGTGGGAGAAAAAGTGAAAGCTGTAGTGGCAGCAGATTGTTCAGATGCTGCAGCAGCTGCTGCATATGATAAGGGGAGCAGTGTTCTTCTCTCCATGGGGTCGTCCTGGGCTGAGGAGGGGGTGGAGCTTATCTGTGAAACTGTCTCTGAAAGAGTAGATATGAGTCCCAGTATCTGAACAATAAAAAGACACGCGTCCCTCATCATAGTCCAGGTAAATAGACAGCCTTTTGGGCTTGTGACTGAGGCTGAAGAAAGTCGGAGGGTATGAGTTTGCGACATACTGAGAGCCATTCTTTAAGCTAAGCGTCCAGAAGCCATTGGATGGACATATTGTGAATTTTCCTTTTCTGTTGACAGATTGTTTGGCTACGCCCAAATCCCAATCAGTCTTTTCTCCAACCTCCACCTCCCAAAGGTGTCTGCCATAGCGAAAGGCTTCTTTGGACATGACATTGATCACCCGGTCAAACCTCTTGGGGTTTTCTGGAACTTCTTGTTGCTTATTTGCATGCCTGACCTCCTTCCGGTCCTCAGAGATGTAGAGGTATGCATGAGCTGTCCGAGGATTCAGATTGACATCAACTGAAAAACATAGACAGACAATTCAGAAAAAAACAAAAAAAAAACAATTCTGCAAAAACATCTGTAAATGCATAATTAAAAATCACACCTGAATATTTCTGCAACCTCTTGAGTTCTGAAAAATAAAATTGCATATTAAAAACAAATGGCAAGAAAAAAATATATTATGCTAAATCCCTAAAGGCACAGCATGTCTTTTTTTACTTCTAGAGAGTACATATTAGCAAACAAGGCAGAGTTAGATGATTACATCCTATGGGACTGCAGCAGAAATCATGTTCATGGATGACTTATCAAAAGTCTATATCATGGTAGTAAGGAGACTACGGCTGAAAGCTAGGTAAGTGAAACAAGAACACTGAAGTAATAGACCCTTTTCACATGACGTCATGCGGTGTGCGTTTTGACTCAAGGCACTGTATTTGTAATTCCACTCACATAGCACTACCAAAAGAGAATTCAGCCAGGCAGCTATATATTTACTACAGATACGGCTATATGATTACTATGGTTGATTTCTGTTGACTGCATTCAAGGCGAGACATCTGGGATCTCAAGCAAACCGTTCAGCGAGATTAGCTTACAGATTTCAGCTTGAACTAAGAAATTAGGAATTTAAACAGAGCATTGAAGTCATATTGATTTGTGTTGCTGTCTTTAGTGTAGATGAAGTTGGCATGTACTTGTCAGCATTTGTCTAATAAAGATTTCAGATGTTTACACAGGTGCTGCACATTTTTTTAAAGTCAACTTTGAGGATTTGAGACCTTTTGGAGTCTTGAAGAATAAGTAATAGATAAAATTGTGAAGGTATGTCCAAATACCAGGGTTTTCGTGCTGGTAATGTGATTGTTTTACAGCCTGCTGTGGACAGCTAATTCACAAACACATTCATATTCCTCACATTCTATGCACTGGTCAGTTCTCTGGCATTTCTGTCTATATAAGGGTATTTTACATTTATTAACATAAAATATTTATATCTATTTACTGTAATACTGAAATTAAATATTGTATGCGAGTCTTTATACTAATCACAAGAAATCCTTATACAAATTATTTTTATCTAACTATGCAGTGCAAAGATGGGCCCAAGTGTCATTAGAAAGTGGAATTAATGTATTTACCCTGTATTTACAAATGCTAAGAAGACTGCAAAGGAAGAACAAAAGTCAAATTAGATGGCACGGTGGCTCAGTGTTTAGCAGTCGTCTAACAGAAAAAAAAAAGGTCGCTGGTTTGAGTCACAGCTGGACCAGAAGGCATTTCTGCATGTTCCCCGTGTTCATATGGGTTTCCCCCGGGTGCTCCTGTTTACCCTACAGTCTAAAGACATTTGGTATAGGTAAATTGGTGAATTAATGTGTGTGTGAATGAGAGAGTGTATGGGTGTTTCCCAGTGCTGGAACATAAAAAATATGCCAGAGTTATTGGCGGTTCATACGTTGGGAGACCACTAATAAATAAGTCGAAGGATAGAGAGATATCAATTTAAAACCACCTAGTAGGTGGCGCCAGGACACTGTCTTACTTAATTTAAATGGAAAAAAGAATGAAGCATGTAAGAATGGATCAGTGAATAATTAATAAAACTGATTGCATTTAAAGATGACATACTTACAAGGTAATATGAGAAGATGTAATAAAGAATTCTACTCGTGCTAGAACATTTACATACAGTGGGTATCGAAAGTATTCAGAACCTGTGCTGTGCTGTGTATAACATACACACAGCACACCATATTGACAGAAAAACACAGAACTGTTGACATTTTTGCAGATTTATTAAAATAGAAAAACTGAAATATCACATGGTCCTAAGTATTCAGATCCTTTGCTGTGACGCTCATATATTTAACTCAGGTGCTGTGCATTTTTTCTGATCATCCTTGAGATGGTTCTACACTTTCATTTGACTCCAGCTGTGTTTGATTATACTGATTGGACTTGATTAGGAAAGCCACACATGTCTATATATGACCTTACAGCTCTCAATGCATATCAGAGCAAATGAGAATCATGAGGTCAAAGGAACTGCCTGAAGTGCTCAGAGACAGAATAGAGGCAAGGCAAAGATCTGGCCAAGGTTACAAAAAAATTCTGCTCTATCTAAGGTTCCCAAGAGCACAGTGGCCATCCATTTGGAGCATCCAGAACCTTTCCTTGAGCTGGCCATTTGGCCAAACTGACCTATTGGGGCAGAAGAGCCTTGGTGAGAGAGGTAAAGAACCCAAAGATCACTGTGGCTGAGCTCCAGAGATGCAGTCGGGAGATGAGAGAAAGTTGTTTAAATTCAATCATCACTGCAGCCCTCCACCAGTCTGGGCTTTATGGCAAAGTGGCCCGACATATGAAAGCCTGCATAGACTTTGCTTTAAAAAAAACACCTGAAGGACTCCAAGATGATGAGAAATGAGATTCTCTGGTCTGATGAGACCAAGATAGAACTTTTTGGTCTTAATTCTAAGCGGTATGTGTGGAGAAAACCAGGCACTGCTCATCACCTTTCTAAGACAGTCCCAACAGTGAAGCATGGTGGTGGTAGCATCATGCAGTGGGGGTGTTTTTCATCTGCAGGACGACTGGTTGCAATCTAGGGAAAGATGAATGCGGCCAAGTACAGGGATATCCTGGATGAAAACCTTTACCAGAGGGCTCAGGACCTCAGACTGGGCTGAAGGTTTACCTTTTAAAAAAACAATGACCCTAAGCACACAGCTAAAATAACGAAGGAGTGGCTTCGCAACAACTCAGTGACTGATTTTAAATGGCCCAGCCAGAGCCCTGACTTAAACCCAATTGAGCATCTCTGGAGAGACATACAAATGGCTGTCCACTAACATTTACCATCCAACCTGACAGAACTGGAGAGAATCTGCAAGGAGGAATGGCAGAGGATCCCCAAATACAGGTGTAAAAAAAACTTGTTGCATCTTTCCCAAAAAGACTTATAGCTGTGTTAGATCAAAAGGGTGCTTAGATCAAAAGGAAGCAAAGGGTCTGAATACTTAGGACCATGTGATATATCAGTTTTTTTTGTTAATAAAATCTGCAAATGTCAACAATTCTGTGTTTTTCTATCAATATGGGGTGTTGTGTGTGTATATTGAGATAAAAATGAACTTAAATGATTTTAGCAAATGTCTGTAATATAACAGTCAAACATTTAAGTGGGTCTGAATACTTTCCGTACCCATTGTATGTAATATACATTTATATGCATAATCATAATGTAAATATACATTTATTTAATCAAAGTAAAAATAAATTAATTATTGAGGAAGTAACAAATGAATAAATTAATAAGTTAAACGGTTGCAAATATGCTTTCCTGAGTAAACAATAGCTTACTCCTGTTTTTAATAACTTGAGGATATGTAATCATTTTCAAACTCAAAACGCAGTTCAATATTGAAAGAGAAGCATTTGGACACAAGCCCAATAATTTAATAGCCTTAAATGACAAAGTACACTGTTTCTATTTTCAGTTTGTTGTGAACGTTCGAGAGAAGTATCCCATTCAAATGTAAAGTAGAACTCCCAATACGCTGTGTTGTTAAAAAGTTAAATGACATCATTGTGAAAAGGGTCTATTGCTGATGATAGACAAGTGTGACATGATTTTATTAAACCACAGCCCACTGTTGGACTGATTTTATAACATCACAGTCTGGTTCTTCTACTCATTATCTCATATGGAGCACTGTTTTATCATACTAAGTACATTTTAGATGTCTGTTATAATGTTGCTCTGTGCAGTCTAACAAAACAAACAACATATTAAAGCTTATTTGCTGTTTCCATGAAAATGGAGTGTGTGACGTCATAAGCATGACCACACACTGTCATCTCACTAGTTAAAATGCCTTATATAAAATATATTAATCTTTTCTAATTAATTTTTTAAATATTTTGATGTAAAATTTTTACATACATACAGCTTTTGACCACAAACTATGGAAGTATACAGTACTCAGCATATATAAGTACACCCCTCTTTTAAATTAATATTTTTAATAGGAAGCTATACAATATTATATTTGTGCATATACATTAGATTAGTCAGTATTGAAGCTAACTCTGGAGCTTATCTAACAAAATAACTTATGATAATGGTCCAAAAACAAGTACACTCAAATTTATATTTAGTCATTCATTCATTTTCTTTTTGGCTTAGTCCCTTTATTAATCTGGGGTCGCCACAGCGGAATGAACCGCCAACTTATCCAGCATATGTTTTACGCAGTGGATGCCCTTCCAAGGGTAACCCGTCACTGAAAAGCCAAATTTTTATGTTATAGGAAAATATTAAATACAAATTAAAATAAAGAATAAAAATCAACAGAAGGAATTTTTTTTTAATTGTTAAAATATTGTCGGTTGTAATTTTTTTTGCAATATGTTTTGCTTGAATTGAATAGTATTATCTTTAAATTTCCAAATATGTTTGGTGACTAAAATATTATTTTAATTAATATATCGTCACTTTAGAATTATAAGGTTCTATCTGACGTTTTTGTCAAAATTGCGTTATTGACATATTCTTATTAAATCACAACTTATTTACATTATGGGATGTTTTTTATAAGTTGTTTACATTTTAAGACTTTTTATTTAAAAAAAAACAAATGTTACACACATATTGTTTGCTATGGAATGCAAAAACTTTGAAGCTCAATATCTCAAAATCATTCAGAACTCATAATTCCAAGGTGATGATATATTTAATAAATCTGTTTTGTTTAAATGCACCAAAATGCATTGCCTATATTCACTAAGAAATGGATAAAAATATTTATTTTCAAAATGGGGAGTACTCAATAATGCTGAGCACTGTAAATGTTTTAAATGCTAAAACAGCGTAAGCACAGTGCAGTACTAACAGACAAAAGCAAAGGGACAATCTACAGTAGGACTATGCAAAGCATATTATGTCAATAATCCAGTCATACCCGTTTTTGAAAGTCTTTTAGCTTCCATCGTCACGGTATCCATGAAGTCAGTCACAGTCTGTCTGGTGAAACCAACACAAGGGTCAGTCTCCAGAATGACTTTAGACCAGTCTCTCATTGGCCGTGGTATGTGACTGAAGCTCTGTAAATAAAGCACATCAATTATTTTTACTTTGCATTGGTCTTGACTATTTTAAGAGTAAATAATACCCAAATTCTTTGTTATTTTTTTTATAAGAGAAGCAATTATTGACTGTGAATACAGCTGCATACAAATTCTTCAGGTATTCATAATGTTCTATAGAAATTCTCAGAGTGTAGAGGTTTTGAACAGCATTAGGATGAGAAAATTATTTCTGGATTACTGAATGTATTCAAATATTACACATACAGTAACACAAATATGATCACTTAAAATGGTTGTCAAATATATTAATTTATTCCAATAAATGTTTTCTATGGTAACAATTGCAGATGAAAACTGATGTTGTCAGTGACCTTTTTAAGACGCTCCATGTCATTCAGGTGCTCTGGATTGGATTGTCCATTTTCCAGCTCAAGGATTTCTTTTTCCAGGCTTTTTACAAGTCGTTCAACTCTTTTCTCAGCTTCTCTTTGTTTCTGTTCAACTGCAGTCACAACCAGTTTATGGCTCTTCTCTAGTGTACTCAGCAGATTGGAAAACACCCTCTGACTCTCCTGAACTTCGCGGAGACATGTGCTCTGAGATGAGGAAGTAATAAAAAAAAAAAGATTTAAAAAAAAAACAAGATCATCCAGGAAGTGACATTTTTTGTCATTTTTAAACGTGCACTAAGTGATTTTTGAAAAACTTTTTTGACCCCAAAACACACTTATAACCAATCAGCAGTAAGGGACATGTCTACTAATGATAGTAGAGACCATCGGTGCATTACAAACGGGATATCACACAGTCCAAAATATAACCAAAGTGAAAACAATCATGGCCACCATATTAAAAGTATCATTCCAAACAAAGTACTTAAAACTGGCTAATTTAAAGGGCACTTTGGAATGAAGGATTTTGAAGAGAGAACACTTCAGGTCCCCATTTAGATTTTTGACCCCTATTGACCTTATTCTTGACACAAGAATGGGTGCAGCCATTGGAATCTTTTTGGCTCAAGACATCCGGTCTTATTCACATCCACTGATTTTCATCTATGATAAAAAAAACAAACGGCTGGTTATGCTGCTTGATTTGGCAAACTGATATTTTCTAATTATCATATTCTTCTTGTTATGTATAGTCATAAATACACTTGTTTGTAGAGCAACCAAACAATTTTCTGCGGTTTATTATTCCTATAGTCATTTCTCCCATAGCAAACTCAATCGGAAGTTCTAAAACAATCACAAAAACAAGCAGATTTCTGCATGGAAGAATAAGGTCAATACCCATCTGTCTCTAAATAAACCTTCGAAGAGATTAGGGCATAGGGATAAGCCCTTTCAAATAGAATGCAGTGTATGAGTAGATTAATCAAAAAGGGTCGTGGTCCTTTTCAGTTATGTTTGATTTAGTGCTTTTAAATAACAACATTATTTGGCAAAAATCACTTAGTGCATCTTTAGTTCACACACAATCTTTAATCCCTACCATAATTTACTTATCCTCCTTTCTTCTATTGAGCACAAAGGAATATAAACTGAAGATTGTTGGAAAAAACATTAGTTTCCATACTATTTGTTTTGTTTCTACTATGGATGATGGCTGCTTATCCTAACATTCTTCAGAATAACTTGTTTTGTGTTCAACGTAGGAAAAAAAATCATAGAGGTTAAGAACCATCTAAGTGTGGAGGAAATGGAAAGGAAACCTTCATTTTTGAGTGAACTATCCCTTTAATTATGCTCATGTTTTAATCTCTGTGTTGCCATCTGTCAAATACCTTCACTAGCTTTAGTGAATTCTGAAGTTTCTCGATCTTCTGAACTCTTTCCTGGATCATTTGCTCCACCTCTCCTTCATTCTTCTGTTTGCAGCATGTGAATGGAAAACAAAACCACAAAAGTTTTAAGAGCTTCTAGGAATGTTGTATTAAACATTTAAAACCACTTGATTAGCATTCACTACTGTACAGTCTTGCCATGTATGTCAATTAAAGATTTACCGTTTTCGTCAACAATTGACCTTATAACACTAACATCAACTCTTCCCTATTATTATAATGATTTATAAAAGATCATGTGACACTAAAGACTAAAGTAGTAATTCTGAAAATTACGTTTTGAATCACATTAATAAAAGACCAGTCAAATGTTTGGCATAAGTTATTATTTTTTTTTTACACTTTATTTTGATGGTCCATTTGGGTATTAGTAGACTGTCTGCTCAATATGTTGATACTGCTCCTTCAACAGACATTTAACTGACTATAGGAAACTTTGCAAATACATGTCAACTTACACCAACCCTAACCCCAATCTAACAGTCTACTTATAATCTATTGTGAAATAGTTGGCAAGTAGATGTAATGTAACTTAAATTCAACAAACGGACCACCAAAATAAAGTGTGACCAATAAGACTATTCTGCTCACCAAGACTGTATTTATTTAATAAAAAAAATGTTAAACTGTTAAATTGTGAAATATTTTTGCTATTTTAAATAACCGTTTTTGTATTGTACTTTGATTTAAAGCAGAATTTTTAACATCACTACTTCAGTCTTCAGTTCTTAAATCCTTTAGAGATCATTATGCTGATTTGCTGCACTATTATATTTAATGAAAAAAGTAAATCCATTTTTAATTGTAAGT
This sequence comes from Danio tinwini, assembly GCA_903798205.1. Lineage (NCBI taxonomy): Eukaryota > Metazoa > Chordata > Actinopteri > Cypriniformes > Danionidae > Danio > Danio tinwini. The sequence goes on along the minus strand of CAIGQZ010032901.1, from coordinate 775,445 downwards.
CTAAATGGCCTTAAATAAGATTCCACAAAAATATGAAGCAATACAACAACAACAACACTAATAAATAATAATAATAATAATAATAATAATAATAATAATAATAATAATAATAATAA
>CAIGQZ010032901.1:760154-770192 GCA_903798205.1 Danio tinwini | reverse complement strand
TTGTCTAATGAACAAATCACTGTTATACAATAACTTGCCTAGTTAACCTAATTAAGGCTTTAGCCAGAGATAAAATAAATCAGTTTTTAGTAATGAGTTATTAAATCTATTATGCTTAGAAATGTGTTAAAAAATCTTCTCTGTTAAACAGAAATTGAAAAAAAAATAAACAGGGGCCTATTAATTCAGGGGGGCTAATAATTTTAACTTCAACTGTACATTTATCTACACTTACTGCTAAAAAATAAGTTGATGCATTACATTTTAAGGTGAATTACATTAATTGTACTTACATTAAACACAATATTAAACTGAATTAAATTAAATGTTAAATTGGGATGTCAAAAAGAATGAAAAGTTCAATTTAAGTAGACTAACATCAAAATATGTGTTGCCATGACTTGAACATATATAGCTTTTACAGAACTTAAAAAAAGTTTACAACTAAAGGCCAAAGCAATGACATTTTACATGTTTAAATTTTAAAGGTAAAAACCATGAAATTGTATTTTATTTTAAAATGTTCTTATTATCTTTATGTATATAACTGTGAAAGATAAATGTCTTCCTCTGTAGTCCCTAAACTTTCAAAAAGCTATTAGCTGACTTTTCTTTAAAAAAAAGTTGAGTAAACCCATTGCTTTAAAATATGAAGTAAATGAACTAATTTTATAGTTATAAAAATATACTTTTTCATTATAAAACTAAGTTAAGTCAAATTAACACAAAACGTTGACTCATTTTTTTTATGTAAAGTCAACTTTGTCGTATGAATGAATAAGTCACTGATAGTCTGATAGCTAGAAAACACATTTATCTAAGATAAGACATTGGAAAAATTCCTGTCTGCAAACGTCAGACTCATTTAACACAAAAGCCAGATAAAAACTGATTATGCTCTACTCTTTTCTCACTCTCAACTCTTTTTTTTTTTTGCATTTGAAAACTCAGAGCAAAGCTCAAGCCATTGTGCCTATGTAAATATTTCCCAGTGCTTGCATAATGACAGGCATTTTGTTGCGTGTAAAAGGGATCTGTATTCAGTCAGGTATGGAGAAGAACAAGTCCAACCAGAAACTAGTGCCATCAGTAGCACATTTAAATATTTATATCCAGCAGGTTTCAAGACTTTTTTTTCCAAAAATTCTACTAAAACTATAGCAATAAACATTCAGTAATTGGTCAAACTAAAAAAATATCATTTTGTTATACATTTGCATCATTAGAATGTTTACCATCATTTAAATCTCATTTATAAAGCTTTAAGTAGAATTTGGCATTTTGCTCTTTACACTTTGATCAAAGATTTCAGATGGAGGTCAATAGTTCAAGTAATCCCACAGTTTCTTACCTTTAGTGCCTTTGGTGTTTGGAGTGAGTCGCTCTTGTCTCTTTTAGTATGGTGAGTTTCAGAAAGTGAATCAGACCACAAAGTACACAGGTGTGTTTTCAGCAAGAGGAGGAGCCACACAAAGCCTGCCTTGTACTTTACACTGAGTCACAAGCCTTATATAAATGACTTAAATGCCTTCAAAGTGTTGCTGATTTTATTGCTAGTATATTATTAAGGCAGTGTATTAACTTTAAACAAAAAATTGCAATAAACTTTTCACAAATAAACAACATCTCAATGTACATTCTCTTCTATAAACGTGTTTAATAAAAATGTGCATTTACACAACTTTTTGACTTTGATACGCCCAAGGCAAAGGACGATTTCAGCATAAAACCTTGCAAAAGTGACTTGCAAGTTCAGCAAAAAATGATTTCCGTTGTGATTATAAAATATAGATGTCATAATCAGATCAATTTGGCAGCTGTGAAGCTACAAATGGATACAATAATAAAATGTAAAAAACTGTGAAATGAAAAACAGTGAAACAACAGTGAAACTAGGAATCAAAAAAGGTGAAACAGGCATGTATCAAGTCTGGCAAATGTAAAGGTTGCTGTATTTCAACCTCAAAAACATTTTTCACACTAAGCTTAAAGGCATAGTTCACCACAATATGAACATTTACTCACTATTTACTCTCCCTCAAGTGATTGCAAACCTAAATGATTTTTTTTTTAATATACGCAGTTTTTATATACTCGATTTTATATAGAGCTGAAGTCAAAATTATTTAACCTCTTGTGAAATTTTTATTCTTTTAAAAAATATTTCTCAAGTGCTGTTTAAAATAGTTTTCTGTAGAATAATGCACTGTAGATTGTCAAAAATATATATATTAATATATATTATATATCAACCTTAAATTTTTTTAAATATAAATTTTATTTAATTTTTTCAGCCAAAAGAAACAAGACTTAAAAAATATTTTAGGAAACACTGTGAAAATGCCCATGGCCCATATATATATAGTACACTACCTGACAATGAGTTTATCAAGATTATTTGGATTCACCTTCAATCCCTCCTCTTTCATCTTACCCCAGACATGCTCAATAATGTTTATGTTTGGGGACTGGGCCAGCCAATCTCAACAAATGTCTTGATACCTCAGGCTGTTCATGTTGCCTCTTGAGTTCTCTTACATGCCCCCTTACTGAATGTAACGCCAAATCATAATTTTTCCTTCACCAAATTTGACTGATTTGTGTGAGAATCTTGGGTCCATGTGGGTCCCAATATAGGTCTTCTGCAGTATTTGTGATGATTGGGATGCAGTTCAACAGGTGATTCAATGGAGAAATTTACCTTCTGCCACTTTTCCAAATGATCAACTAGAAGACAAGTTATTATTTGTTGCTCTTACAACTGGGATCAATGACAAGACTTTTGTTGGGTAGTGTATATACAGTATGCTCAACATAATAAAGTAACTCAAATAAGTTTGGAACAAGTTGAAGGGTGAGGGCATTACAACATAATTTACATTTTTGGTGAACCCTTTAACGCCAGGTTACCATTATTATTATTCAATTCTGTTTAAAGGAAGGTTTGACATTTTACATAAACAGGCTGAATACTTGAATACAAATGGCACAAACATGCCCACAAGGTCGTCAATCCAAGATTTTATAGCCTTTACTTTAAAACCTCAGCATTTGAATCCTCATGATAAATAGTTAACCTCTGATATATGAGTAATGTGAAGCATAAAGCAGTGTGCAATATAAGGGCTTGTTATTATGCAATATTTTACTGTGTATGTCTTTCATAAAACATTTGTGACAACATTCAAATAAAAAATAATGTATGTGAAGAAAATCTACCACATCCACATTGATTTGTATATTATAAACTTAAAGAATATATTTTTAGAAGTTGCAAATTAATTATTAATTCAAAATAAGTGTCTGCCAGCTCGAGAGAAATTGAATCTTTGACTCAAAAAATGAATTTAAAGGCAGTTTCATTCAGGAACAAAGCAGCAGTGTTGCTGTGAGATGCACAAATATTCTGCTTTGGCTCAAATATTGGCACAAATATTCTGCAAAGATACAGATACAAAAAGGCAGTTTTGTTTTTTTGCTGGCTATGCATATTCACATTACTTGCAGGTGAAAACAATGCTGTCTAAATAATGTTAGCTTATTGTATATCGAGCTGTTGCATAGAAATATCACATTAGCAATCACTCTTGCACACTGAAATTCCGGAAAATGGCATTCTTGTTGCTGTGATATTACTAATCTGTATCAAATACAAAAATCCCAAACAACTTTAATAACTTTTAATTAAAAAAATAACTAAAATAGGCTCTTTCTAACTGCATTCTGCCTCATCATGCAATCAATACACTTTATGGTGGCCAAGAGAGCTCAAATGAGGTACAAGCTAAGAAAATAAATGTGTGGTTTGTTTTTTGAAACATGATTGACATACTTACATGCGGTTAAAACAAGTTACTTTGTGACCCTGGACAGCATAAGTGTTTTGTTTTTGACCTTGAGATTTGATGTCTAGGCAGTGGTGGAAAGAGTAATAAAAATTCAACGTCGAACCAATGTCAATTGACGTCAAAAACTGACATTTATTTATCAGATATGGCAACTAAAATCTAACATCTGACAGATGTCATAGTGGTAATGTCCAAACAAAGTCAAGCTGTAACATCATTAGACTTTGATATTTGGTTGATTTTAGGTTGGACGTTTTTTAATTCCCATAGACAAGAAAAAATAAAGTAGTGACTGCAGGTTGAAGGAAAGTAGTGGAGTAAAAGTACCAATACTGCACTAAAAATGTACTTAAGGGAAAGTAAAAGTACACATTTTTAAAACTATTTAGTAAATTACAATTCCTGAGAAAAACTACAGTAGTTTGAGCATTTGTAATTTGTTACTTTACACCACTGCATATAGGTAAATATTTGTTCCACACTGTAAAAAATTGCTGTTAAAAAACGGTCAAATTCAACAGTAAAATAATGTTTTTTTCAGCAGTGCATTCTGGGTAATAATTTTGTTTTCGAGAAAGTAACCAACAGCAGAAAACTGAGTTAACTCAAGCTCAAATTCAACGTTTTCAAGTCTGTGTTTGAAATCACAATTTGTGCCCTCGTTTACTATTCCTTACACTAGTTCACTAATATAGTTCACCTGACAGAGTTAATGAACACTAATGAGTGAATTCAGACACTGATGAACACCTGCTGTAATGATCACAATCACTGAAGGAAAGAGAAACAAGAAACAAACAGTGACGTCAGTTACAACATTAAATAAAATCTACTAAAATAAAACACTTTCAGTCTCAGCAGAGGGTCATTAAACAACACAAACAACAGCAGACACACTTATTTCTGACCGCTTTGACCTCCATACTATTCTTATTGAGAACCAACAGAAACTTAGGTGGGTTTTTTTGTCACCGTAATGGAGGGCTGGTTTAGTTGGGCTCTTCATCCTTAAAGTCATATATTCAGACTCTCCTGCTGCTTTAATACAGAATTTACAAAATACTTTTATTGTAGCAATAAAGCTGGAAAGTCAATAGATAAATTTATTTGTCTGAAATTGGTTCTAATAAATGTTTTGATAAAGGTCTGGATGACAGGCCGAACGCAATAGTTTTAATGCATAGTTGCAGATATTCAATTATCAATGAGAAGTGGAAACAGGAGAGATGCCTAATTCTTTTACAGAGTTAAGAGATAACATACAAAATCAGTTCAGTTATGTGAAGTCACACTCAGACCTCATGAATCAGACCTTGTACCTCAATAATGGTAACAATTAAAATGTTTCATGCCGCAATGCATGCTGGGTGTGGCACAGTATAAATATCCCAGCATGCATTGCGGTATGAATAAATCGTGTAGCATAATGGTCTTACAGTTTTCTTTATTTGTGTTTGATTCTGCTGTTGTTTATGTTTAGACTTTCAGTAGCCAGTTTGTGATGTTTGTCAGTTAAACTGTTAATTTTGTTAGTTGTCACCGTTGTTGAGGTTTATACGTTGAATATTGATGACTCTTTGAGTGCAATTTGCGCAATAGTTCAAAGTGTTAATGTCCAAGATATTCTTAAAACTTCTGGAATTCAATGCACATACAGGCATGTAACGTGAAATGATAAATTAAACAGTGAATGAGAGCAGAAAATGATATTATATTAAATTAGAACAGGATCTGCCTCATTAAAAACAATATCAACATCAGCAGACCTTAATTTGTTTTTTAGGTTGCTTGCCATAAATAAAGTTCTTAACAATTGCAGAAGCCAAAATATATGAATGTTAAAAATGTCAGGGCTCAGAGTACAACTAAAGCAAACTCTGTTCTCCATGATGCTGACGTAAAATGTTAACCTTTATCTCAAGAAGAACTTTAGTAGATGTTATACAAAAATAAATGTTTTAGTAATAAGTGTAGCTGGTGATGATGTTTGTTGAGTTGTTTAATCATCTGCTGATCATTTGTTGACCTTCAGGTTGTTTAATTTCAAAGCTGTGACTGAAGTTTTAGTTTTTTGTTACTTTATGTTCTGTTCTTGTTTTTTTCCCTTCAGTATTTCTTCATTTAATCATCGCTAATCCTCAATTAGCAATTAATTAGTCATTTAATTAGTTCATTTACTTCAGCTTTGCTCCATGTTTCTTGAACACTCAGAAGTGTGAACACTTGGAAGTGTTCAATTAAAACAGGTATTTGCTTTGGGGTTTAAAGGGTTAAAGGTGTGAGAGGTAAAAACACAGTGAAAAACACAGTGTAAAATGTATTTTAACAGTAATATGATGTTATTTTAAACTAAGGAAGTAGACTGTAAAAAAAACAGTAGATTGCTTGCAACCACAGCTGCCAGTAGTTTACCGTAAAATCAAGGAATTAATAGTATATTACTGTAAAACCTGAAGCAAATTTCTTCTGTGTGTCACCGTTGTGGAGGAGAGTAGAGCCAGTGTTTGAGTCAAAGATGAACAGTGAAACGCTAATGTTACTCTGCGTGTTTCTTTACTTAAAGACAGTGGCTGTTTAGTTGCTGATGCAGTAAGAATCTGTGTTAATTCCCGCTTTACAGGTATGTGTGCTGCCGTGAAATTTAAGACATTTGGGTTAAAATGAACTTTTCTAATTAACTAAAACAAGTTATCATTATAAGCATGCTTCTAAGCATATATAGCACATTACTCCATAAAATCATACAGAAGTTGGTCAATTTGAGGCAGTCGCTTTCAATAAACAAAATGAGTTCACTTGAGTATTGTGTATATCAATGTAGTCCATGTATTTTTACAGCAACATACTGTAAAATAACAGTACATTGCTGGCAACTGCAGCTGCCAGTAACTTACTGTTTTTTTAATGGGACAATTTTTAAAAGTGCAGGTACAACTGAATATCTGAATTTTGAGGGTTCTCAAAAATGTAAATACCAAGTAAATCACCCATAAAGTTGTCTAAGTGAAGTTCCTAAAGCCAAATTTTATATATTTACATTAGAAAATGTATTTTTGGGTATTCCCACAAAATATATTATTTTTAAATCACATATTACCCCAGATAAATAATACTAAAAAAATGCACTAGGTGGAATCCCTGAGAGCATCTGAAAATGAGCTGGATATGTAGCTCCATGCTGCGTTTACTGCTCCTCCAAGTACTCCACCAAGACCAGCACCAATAGCAGCTCCGATTGCCATTCCTTCATTTCCCACTGCAAATCCTAGAAGTGCCCCAACAAATGCTCCTTTCCCCACTGCAACAGCATAATCAACAACTCTAAGTGTGAAGCCAATTTTATCAGCGACGGTCAGCTCTGCTTTCTCTCTGCATTCCATCTGTAACTTTTCTTCATAGTTCTTCATCTCTCTGACTAGAGCTTCTCCTGAATGCTTCATCTCCAGCATCTCCATTGTCTGTCTGATCTCCTTCTCCCTGGACTTTCTGATGAAACGCTCCTCGATCTGAATTCTTTTTTCAGCATCCGTGAACTCCATGTTTGAGTAAATTCCATGCTCAGAGACCATATCATCAATCATGGTGAACAGAGCTTGCGTCTGGCTTCCCTCATGAGTCTGGTTTATTTCTTCATTGAAGAACAAGTAATTGTGGCCACATTTCTCGGCAAGGGCTCTAAAGTTCTTATTCCTCTTCACCTCGTCCTCTATGGACAGAGCTCTCAGATCCTTTTTGTGGTATAAAACAATCAGTATGTGCTTCAAAACATGTTCACCAAAGTAGTGCACCACAGACTTCAGTATGTCCATAGTGTCTGCGGTCAAATGAAGTGCATCTAGAACGAGCAACACAGCATGAGGCCCAGGACAAGAGCAACAAACAGCCTTCCTCAGTTCCTTCTGGAGGATACGGTCCGGTAAGCCTCTGTTATCCTGAAGATTTGGGGTGTTTATCAAGGTTGTTTTTCTCTCCTGAACGACCCCTGAGCTTTTCTTGGTAGCTGAAATGTTGACTTCGAATGTGGAAAAGACATCTTGCCCTAAAATAGACTGGGAAGTTGAGATCTGAACATGACTAGAGCTGCCGAAGATCAGCATCCTTAGTGGTGTTCCACTGCTCACTGTGAGGTGAAGGTTAATGTAGATTCATTATTAAGCATTTTGATATTCACTGAATTATTCTGAAATGCTGGTCAACTCACTGTTAGGAGGTCTGTCTAAGCTATCTCTTCTTCGTGTTTTCTCTTTGACTGTTGCCATAGTAAGAGTAGCGTTGACTAGGAGATGAAGAATTGGGGATTTGCTATCCTATAGAAAAACAGATAAAATTTTATATAGATAAATAACTGATTATAAAAAAATAAACATACTGTTAATCAGTGTTTACTGAGTTTAAGTTACTCCCCAAAAAAGTATATATTTGTGTTACTTAAAGTTACTTTTATAGTATTGTTACGTTACTTTTGCATTACTTTTTCTGACCTGGCTGAGGCTTGATCGCTTTCAGAACTTCAGAACAGGGTTTTTTTTTCTTCTTTTTTCAAATAGAGAATCTCTGCAATTACCAACAGACTGTATAACCTTCATCTACCTTAAAATAGATAAATAATTAATAATTACTGTAGGATAATGTTATCTTCAGAGAACTTCCTGACCCCATTGCTATACATGCTGTATTTAAAGATCAATGAAAGTTTAAAGCAATGTGTTTGCTACTTTACTTTTTGTCTTATTAAAAATTAAAAGAATAAAGACATCCTTTTAGATAATCCTCTTTTCCTTTTCTTTCATGTTTTCAAAATAAAAATAATATTTCTATTGCAGAAATGTAAGCCTTATTGCATGCAGGATTTAATGTGACTATGATCATTTTAATTCAGCAATTTACTTTTTAAAAGCAAGTTAACTAAACTAAAAAGTAACTCGCATTACATTTTTTAAAAAGTAATTCAAATATTATTACTTAAAAATTTCTATTACTTAATATTTAATAATAAAAAATTACTTTACCTAAAAAATTAAGTAATAATATTACGTAACTCGTGTTACTTGTAATGCATTACCCCAACACTGCTGTTAATTATGAGTGTCTGTCTTATCCAGTTGTCAGCATTACATTTTTAATCATTTAAAGTACAGTAATCACTTATTCAGTTATATATTTAAATAAGCAATGGTCAGAATTATTATGTGGTTTTTATTTTTACATGTGTTGTGCTGATCGATGATGCAATATTGACCCAAATTTTAACATGTTATTTTTTGTAAAAGTCAAATATGTTAAAGATGCTTTACTTTCATATGCTTTCTTTGTGTGTGCAAATCATTTGAATGCACTGTTAACATTTTTTGTAAATTACACAGTATTTGTAGTATGAACAGAATTGTACTGTAGGACAGTTATGCTGTATGTTATATGTTATGCTGTATGTTGCATTGTAAAAATTACTTTGTTTTACAGTAAGATAAATTGTCCTGTAAATGTAAATACACTATTTTTGCTGCAACTGATTTACAGTAAATTACAGCTGAACTGCTGTAAGCTACTGCATATTCTACAGGAAATTGTTAACAGTGTGTGATGAGGACACCAAAAAGGGGCGTTTTGTCTTTGACTAACATCGAGCTAAATATTGCACTTTTATTTAAAGAGTTAATTCACTCAGAAATTTAAAAAATACATAAAAATAAATAAATTAATTTAAATTATTGCAATAGTCACATCACAGGATGTGCAATGCTAATTTGGGATTAAAGCTGAGTAGGAGCCACAGTTCAGAACACATTATTTGGGGAGTAACTGTACAGTTTAAACATAATGGAGTGAAAGTTTTCATTTGCATGTTTATAAGGCCTATGACTGTTAGAGCATTTTATAAGCATTTAAAACATCCAGGCACAATTCATTTTTTTAAGATTCATTTTAGCAGTATTTTACATATCTATTACCGGAATATTGTTTGATTTTGTTTTTGCTCTGTTGTATTTATCTATGCTTGCAAATTGTTTATTATTTTAGGCATTATCCCCTACAAAATCATCCCAGTCAATCTAAAATAATGATTTTTTTTTTTAAATATGCAGCTTTCAGATCTTTCTTTTCACACACACGCGCACACACACACACACACACACACACACACACACACACACACACACACACACACACACACACACACACACACACACAC
>CAIGQZ010032901.1:742912-757154 GCA_903798205.1 Danio tinwini | reverse complement strand
TATCAGAAAAACAAAATATTGCAATGTCAGATTTTTCCAATAAAAGTAGTTTTTCCAAAAGAAACATTCACTTACCTAAACTTTTAAAGGTCATGGGAATTGCACGTCGATATATACAGTTTCAGCTTGCATCGTCAAGGCTGCATCCATATACTATTGGCACACCCACCCAGCAGCATGCAATTGTACAAAGTACAAAGATGCAGGTTTTGGTGTTTTTTTTGTGTGTTTTTTTTCTGGCTATGCCTTTTTACATTATTTGCAAGTAAAAACATACTACAAATTGTGTTAAATAAAAAATGCACACAAATCATATAATTATATAAAAAAAACTGTTTACAATATGTGATAAATCTCATACAATAATTACGAGAGTTAATTACATACGAATAATGACAAGATTTGTGATAGAACTTGAAAAGAGTATTTTCCTTCGCCTTAAAATGTTCTTAAAAAAAGTTAGCAAAAGTTCCTCATAGTCCTGCTCACTCAATGATGACCAGAGCTTTTGATTTGTTACACCGACTGTCTATCTCTACTGGTTTCGATTTTAAAATCTTCTGTATATTAAAAGCAAAATAGCTATTTTTAGATATGTATTTTAAAATGTAAAAATAGCCCTTTCATTATACTGAAAACAGCAGAAAAGCGTATAATTTATAGCTGTTTAATTAATCTCAGTTAGGCGTTAAATGCATTAATCTTTGCACAACTACTGTCCATAACAGTTTGATAATCAAAATATTCCATCTCGTATCACAGTCCCAGTTATTTATCGTTATTTTGCATAACTGGCGTGTTCTCAATATCTTCTTTAAGAATAGTATTGTACATACCAATTCTCTTCTGTTTTTCCTCAAACAAGTTGATAAAGTGCGACAGAAATTGACTGGGGAAAAAATATACAGATCGCCTGAGGTTATGGCTTCCTGTATTTCGCAACACTTTTCTTCCTGTATTTCGTTTAACCCTCAAAAGTGCATACAAAACCGAGTTTGCATCGACATGTTAAAGAATCAGGATAACGTCAACTAAAATAATGAATATGATCAGCAAATTCTCCTTAATACTTAGGCTTAGGCCTTAAAGCCAATAGCATAATTAAAACTTTTTATTGTCAATGTTTATACTTTATCTTTTTATTACAAATAGAAAGAAAGAGAGAGAGAGAGAGAGAGAGAGAGACAGAGAGAGAGAGAGAGAGAGAGAGAGAGAAAGATTATCTATAGATATTAATTATTATAGAGTTATCTGTAAATTTGATATACATTTTATTGAAAATGTGCTAGATAATATAACACATATGCAGGTGTTGCTTTACCATTGAAGAAAACCACATAAAATTATTTTAAATACATGTACAATACATTAGAACAGAATAAATTGGAATAAAAATACTGTAAAAAAAGTGTATTATAATAAACTGTAAAAATGCAAAATTGTGTGTTTTGGTCGTAAACTTTTTAACCACAAATAAACCACACCTGAGTATAAAATACATAAATTACACGTCAATGCATGTGCATTGACCTCTAAAGTATGTACAGCTGTAAAAGTTACATTGTATCCAGGGGTGTGGTGAAATATTATAAAAACTGTTTTGTGCCACAAAAGTTCCGCCAGATACAATACTTTGTTAACGGCTTTAGTAAAGCAAAGAACTAAAAGGTCTCAATATGCTAAAAGTAAAATAATCAAAGAACAATCTGGTGTGACAACATTTAAAAAAAATTGTTTGTTTGTTAAATATATCATTTAAAAATTAGCTTGCCAAATTGAACTTTCTGAAAACATTTGAGTGCTAAATGTTATTGGAAACCATGGCAATGGCATAATAAGCAGATGTGGCTCTGTATAGTCTGTCAGGTCAGACAAGTGAAAATGAACATAACTACTTAAAAAAAAAAACCTTAACAAGAGAATCTCAGGTTATTCAAATTCTAATTGAATGCAACGTTGACATTTTTCACTACAGTCAAATTAATTCATGTCATTTTTATTTATAAAGCAGTTTATAGAATGCTTTAAAGCAGGGGTGCCCAAACTAGTATTAAACATGGTAAAAGAGTATAATTTATTGCATCTTTCTCACCGTTGTGATTTTCGTAATATATGTTTACTTTGTTATTGAGAGGCCAAAAGACGACAACAACAAACATCTTTTAAGCCCTATCAATGAATGAATTATATTTAAATGTCTATAATTATATAATATATATGATTATGATTATTTATATGACCTTCATGAGGGCCAGCTACGGTGGCACGAGCAGTCAAAGGTAGGGGGAAAAAGAAGAGTTCACAGGGCCCAGATAAATTCTTAGTTCTTGCACTGCTTCGTGAATAGTAAAATGTTATTTTCGCCTACTGTTTATGAAAAGGGCTACTTTTAATTTGGACATTTGGACATTCACACTTAATTCCATTGGCATGCTGTTTTATAGTAAGCATGTGATTTCAGATGCAACTACATTTTCCATTATGTGAATCATGGTAAGATTATTAGGTAATCCAGATACTTTTCACACTGCTTGCTGGCAATTAAACAGTAGTAAAGCAGACATATTTGGACTTAGGGATCATTTTTGTTGTTACATTTAAAGATGCTATGGCCAGCTTTTTAAAGAAAGAAACACAAAATAAACATCAGCTTTCTGTGTTTAGATTGGAGGTGCCCGAAAGAAGCGGTTTACAAAGGCTGTATTAAAACTGCCTGGATGTGATCCCACTCTGTCATCTATGTGTTCAATGGCCAGCTGTGCAGCAGCACCTGAAGCCCCACCCACAACTCCACCCACAGCCCCGCCCACCGCCATTCCTGCTGGCCCTTCAACAGAGCCTACTATCATTCCCATAGCTGCTCCGGCAACAAACCCCAGTCCCAGTCCCACAGCTAGTGATGTCCTGAGCCAGCTGTTCTGCAGCTCAGCCTTGGCCCTGATTTCTGCCCCAACACTGGCATTGTAGGCATCAATCTGCCAGCGCAGCTCATCCCCCCGAAACTGCTGCTCCAGCTCCCGGCATGTCCTTTTTGTCTCAGACTGTTTCTTGTTGCGTAGCTTTCTCTCCTCATTCCTAACGCTCTCCTCTGCCCTCTTGTAAGATCGATTAATATAATGGTGTCCGCCCAAAGCCTGGATCATGCGCTCAATCTTATGTATTAATTCCCTGTTCGCAGCAGGGTTTCTCCAGTTTTTACTAAAGATGTGATAGCGGCAGCTGCACTGCTCCACGAGCTCTCGCAGGTGCCAGTCAGTTCGCATGACTTTGTCATTGAGTGCTCTAGAGCTCAGATGCCCATCATAAACAAAGAGGATCATTGAGTAATTCAGCACATTCTCCCCAAATTTATTCTTAACCAGCTTGGGGGTCTTCAAGTCATTTGGTGAGATCTTCTCCAGTTCGAAAGCGATTAGTATGGCATGAGGTCCAGGAGCTGACAAGCACATGGACCTTCTCAGCTCTTTTCTCATCTTGGACTTGGACATGTCTTTGTCATACAGGTTCGGTCCGTTGACAACAGCGACTCGTCTTCCTACCAGCTCTCCCACATTTTTCTGGCTGCTCGCAATGCTATAGACGTCCTCTGAGAACTCCTCTCTTCCCAAAATGAAGTTGGTGAGAAGGAACTGAGATGGACCACTGCTTCCAATAACCAATATCCTTAGCTCCAAATCACCAAACCCTAGGGGATGAAACATAATGAGATCAGGTGACAAATCCTCTAAAAATATAAATGGTGTCATTACTACAGTAAATGTTTTTCCACTGCATGGTACGGCATGGTATAGGGAGACCGATTGGTCAGAGAAACCATCTATATTTAAATAGTGAACAGCAGCCAATCAAAAACATCATTCCAGCAGGGCAACTATATTCATAATTGCACCCAATTTAAGTAACATTTAACTGCAGTGGAAATGCAAACTGAGCTGAGCTAAACCAAACTGAAGTAAGTCAAGCTGTGCCAAATCGTAAAGGGCTTGACCAACTTTTATATAAAAAAGTGTATTATAATAAAAAGTGTGCTATTATAACTTGGCTAAGCAACCAAGTGGCCATTGATGCTAGTGACAGTGTAAATGCAACCAGGAAAACCTACTGGGGAAAATGAGTTCTTGATTGGGCTGGGTAATTAATCAAAATACAAACATATATATATTATGTTTTTTATGTTACAGCCTTATTCCAAAATGGATTAAATTAATTTACTTCCTCAAAAGTCTCATAATGACAATGTAAAAAAAGATTTTTTTAATTGTTGCAAATTTATTAAAAATAAAAAACCTGAAAAATCACATGCACATACAGTACGTATTCACAGCCTTTGCTCAATACCTTGTTGATGCACCTTTGGCCGCAATTACAGCCTCAAGTCTTTTTGAATATGATACCACAAGCTTGACACACTTGTCTTTGGTAATTTTTGCAAATTCCTCTTTACAGTACCTCTTAAGCTCTATCAGGTTGGATGGAAAGCAATGGTGTACAGCCATTTTCAGATCTGTCCAGAGATGTTCAATAGGATTTAAGTCTGGGCTTTGGCTGGGCCACTCAAGGACATTCACTGAATTGTTGTGAAGCCACTACATTGATATTTTGGCGGTGTGCTTTGGGTCATTGTCCTGCTGGAAGATAAATCATCGCCCCAGTCTGAGGTCAAGAGCACTCTGAAGCAGGTTTTTATTCAGGATGTCTCTGATATTTCCCTCTATCCTGACTAGTCTTCCAGTTCCTGCTGCTGAAAAACATCCCCACAGCATGATGCTGCCACCACCATGCTTCACTGTAGGGATGGTATTAGCCTGGTGATGAGCGGTGCCTGGTTTTCACCAAATGTAACGCCTGACATTCACTCCAAAGAGTTCAATTTTAGTTTCATCAGAATGGAGAATTTTGTTTCTTATGGTCTGAGAGTCCTTCAGATGCCTTTTGGCAAATTCTAGGCAGGGAGTGGCTTCCGTCTGGCTACTCTACCATACAGGCCTGATTGGTGGATTGCTGCACAGATGGTTGTCCTTCTGTAAGGTTTTCCTCTCTCCACAGAAGAACGCTGGAGCTCAGACAGAGTGATCACCGGGTTATTGATCACCTCCTTGACTAAGGCCCTTCTCCCCCAATCACTCAACTCAGATGGCCGTCCAGCTCTAGGAAGAGTCCTGGTGGTTCCAAACATCTTCCACTTACGGATGATGGAGGCCACTGTGTTCATTGGAACTTTCAGAGCAGCAGAAATGTTTCTGTAACCTTCCCCAGCCTTGTGCCTCGAGAAAATCCTGTCTCAGAGGTCTACAGATAATTCCTTTGTCTTCATGGTTGGTTTGTGCTTTGACATGCACTGTCAACCCTGGGACCTTATATAGACAGGTGTATGCCTTTTCAAATCATATACAATCAACAAAATTTACCACAGGTAAACTTCAATCAAGCTGCTGAAACATCTTAAGAATTATCAGTGGAAACAAAATGTACCTGAGCTCAATTTAGAGCTTCACGGCAAAGGCTGTGAATGCTTATGTACATGTGATTTTTTTAGCTTTTTATTTTTTTAATTTGCAACAATAAAAAAAAAATCTTTCTTCACATTGTCATTATGGGGTATTGTGTGCAGAATGTTGAGGAAATACATGAAATTAATCCTTTTTGGAATAAGGCTGTAACATAAAATGTAGCAGCGCTACAATAGGCAAGCGCTAGAAATACTTTCTGGATGCACCGTATACAGTTGAAGACAGAATTATTAGACCCCCTTTGATTTTTTTTTTCTTTTTTAATTATTTCCCAAATGATGTTTAACAGAGCAAGGACATTTTCACATGTCTGATAATATTTTTTTCTTCTAGAGAAAGTCTTATTTGTTTTAATTTGGCTAGAATAAAATCAGTTTTACATTTTTTAAAAGCCATTTAAGGTCAAAATTATTAGCCCCTTTAAGCTATATATGTTTTCGATAGTCTACAGAACAAACCATCGTTATACAATAACTTGCCTAATTACCCTAACCTGCCTAGTTTATCTAATTAACCTAGTTAAGCCTTTTTAATGTCACTTTAAGCTGTATAGAAGTGTCTTGAAGAATATCTAGTCTGATATTATTATTATTTATGACAAAGATAAAATAAACCAGTTATTAGAAATTAGTTATTAAAACTATTATGTTTAGAAATGTGTTGAAAAAAATCTTCTCTCTGTTAAACAGAAATTAGGGAAAAAAATAAACAGGGGGACTAATAATTCAGGGGGGCTAACAATTCTGACTTCAACTGTATATATATATATCACCCTCAGAAAAAAGGTACATGGTGGTACAATAATATTCCTTAAGGTACAGTTTTGTACCTTTGTAAAAGTTGTACCTTATATGGTACAGAAAATACCTCTTTGATAATGTTCTGTACCTTTTATGGTATAACTGAAATGAAGGTACAGTACACAATTGTTCTCATAAAAAAGGTACATAAGTGATGGACAACTCTTTCTTTATTACAATATCTATAAAAATAAATTTTACTGGAAAGGCAAAGTGATTTTATGTATTATTTTCACATTAAAACATGAATCATTATTTAAAAGCATATGTTTAAAGAAACATCATAAAAAGAAACCTCATAAACATTAATTATAAAGTTCTATAATACAAAACTATAGGTATTATAAAGTAAATATTGAAGGCATTTTTAACAAACATTTATTAAGCAATGTCTGATAAATAAATGTTTATTATTGCCATAACACCTTCTGGCGTTTGCTTTTCACTACACACTTGAGCTGGCAAAAGTCCTGCATATGCAAAGTGTTCATGCAGACATTTTAGCAATGTAAAGCTAATCAAACATTGCACATATCTCGTTACAATACTTTGGCATAATTCTATTTCCATTTTAAAATTAAGTAAATTAAATTAACTTTAAAGTGATTACAAAGGTATTGTGTGAAAATCGGAGAAAAAAAATGTTTTATATGGGAGAATGTGTTTCTGTAACATTTTTGTGAAAAGTGTTGCGAAATGTTTAGCAAAAAGATCTTTTGATTTATTTTAAAGTATTTTTATTCTTAATTGTAAAAGGAAATGTGCATTTAACAAAAATAAACTTAAAAAAAACTTGTTTAATAAATGTATTTGATGTTTTATAATTACTGAAAATAAAATGCCACATTTTGGATATAGCATAATGTCTTTAAATAGTTCTTGAAGTAAAGTGTCTTGTCACTGTAGTGATACCTTCATGGATTAGATTTGTAACTTTGAGGAATAAAATATTGTAACATATTGTATCTGCAACTTTTAAAAACCAAAGGTACATTTTGGTTTCCCATGGTACAAATCATGTCCTTAAAGGTACAAACTGCAATGGTACAAATTTGTTTCTTTGTCTTAAGGTATAATTCTGTTCCATAAAAAGGTACTGCCCCAGTGACAAGGGGTTGTACCTTCTTTGGTACCACATCGAACCATTTTTTACAGAGTGTAGCATTGTGAATTGATAAACCGTAATGTAATATAGTTGTTTTAACTACAGTAAATTGTGGTGTAGCACACTATACACTATACTTTTAGAAAACTACCATATTGGGTAATGTGATTATATTACTTATTCACTCATTCATTCATTTTCTTTTTGGCTTTGTCCATTTATTCACCAGGGGTCGCCACAGCGGAATGAACCGTCAACTTATCCAGCATGTTTTATGCAGCAGATGCCCTTCCAACCACAACCCAGCAGTGCACTCTCAGAAATAAAGGTATACGCAAGCTGTCACTGGAGTGGTACCTTTTCAAAAGGTACACATTTGTACTTAAAGGGTCCATATTGGTACCTCAAAAGTATTTGTTAGTACCTACAAATTTTAAGAGGAACACTTTTGTACTTTTTAGGTACTAATATGTACCCTTGAGGTATTAATATGGACCTTTTAGGTACAAATTTATACCTTTCAGAAAAGTACCACCCCAGTTGCATTCACACTCATACACTACAACCAATTCAATTCACCTGTACCACATATCTTTGGACTGTAGGGAAAAGCAGAGCACCCGGAGGAAACCCACGCGAACATGTGGAGAACATGCAAACTCCACACCGAAATGCCAACTGGCCCAGCCGGGGTTCGAACCAGCGAACTTCTTGCTGTAAGGTGATCGAGCTACCTACTGCGCCACCGTGACGCCCCCCTGATTATATTCATTTTTTATTACCATAACAACTATAGAATTAACACAATAAATGTTTGCCTGTAATGTCATCAAAATGTTATGAGACTCCAATAATGCATGACAAATACCAAGTCTAGGACAGATTATACTTTTTTCAATGAAAATTCTTAGATCTTATACATCAAATATGCATGATGGCATTTGAGAGCTACTAATACAACAACCCTGGACCACAAAACAAGTATTATTTTACAATGATATATTTGTGAAAGTAGACAAATGTATACCGTAGGTCAAAAATAGATTTTCCTTTTATACCAAAAATCATAACATTAGTAAGTAAAGATTATTGACAAAATATTGACATATACTAACAAATACATACACCAATAGAAGACTTATTTATTCAGCTTTTAGATGATTCTAAAATAAAAAATAGACATTTATGATGGGTTTTATGGTTCAAGGTCACATATTTAAAATATTCAATTGTAATGAAGTTACAGTTATTTTTTTAATTATAAAAGTATCTTAACTAAATGTGTTAAGGAATAACATTACATTATAATCAAGTATTTTACAAGTACATTTAGTATATTGGTGATCACATCTTAAACTTAAATCACAATAAACATAGAAGCATAGTCATGAATTTAGTCAATTCATTTTTTTTAATAAACATTTTAAATTTACATTACACAACAACTCCACATTCAATAGAATGGAGCAGACATATTATATTTTAGACAAATAAAGATCTGCATGCTCTGAAGAAATGTTCATCTTACCTGCTCTTTTAGGCATTTTTTCTGAGGCTGTTTTGATTTATTATTGATGTTCTTGACAATTGAAGAGTTTCTATCTCAGTATTAAATATATTATTAGTCAGATGCCACATTACATTATTTTTCTGATCTCTTTTGATAACGGTTTAGACTCTGTACTGAATGGAATATGGCCTGAAGGCATGGACAATTGAATGTACTCATGCGCACCACTCCACCCAAACATGACATCGATTTTGACAGCATAAGCTACTGTGAGATGTGAATCACAGTTTTAACTATGTATATAACTTGAAAATTAACTGTCCTGTGTCACCAAGCATATTTTTTTCAAATTACAATGGTTTTTGTTATAACCCAAAATTGGATCAAACACAACTGTTGGGTAAAAAGTTTCATTTAAATAGAATTTTAAAAATGAACTCAATTAAGAGTTTTATGACCCAACATTTTTTTGAGTATTTAGAAAATACATCTTTTAAAGAATACATTACATGTTTACAAGAATACTATTTGCCAGAAAGCTACAATAGAAATTCTTATAGTTGTTAATTTAGTTTCTTTTGCTTTTAGAAATATATATTTTATTTCTGAAAGAACTAATAGACAAATAACGCATCAAAACTGATGTTGTTTCATTAGAATTATTGTATTTTGAGCTGACAGACAGTAAAATTAATTTTAGCTCTACCTACACTTCATTTCACTTAAAATATTTGAATTAATTAATTCTTTCATTTATTTATTTTTTTTGTGTGTCTGTATACATTTTTAAATTCATCTTTATATCCTGAGTCCTGGCTGGACCACGAAGCATTTCTGTGTGGAGATTGCATAATCTCCCCTTGTTCATATGGTTATCCTCTGAATGCTCTAGTTTCACTTACAGTGAATGAGCGATTTTATGTACAGAGAAACCACATTAAATACTACATTTACATTTATTTATTTAGCAGACACGTTTATCCAAAAAGTGGAAGTGAGGAAAAAATAAGCACTTTAAATAGTCTGAGAGCAGCAATGCTTTGACAAATCTAAGTTATTTTAGATTACACACTAAGAATTGCACAATGTTTTCCCAGAAGCATGGAGTGTTTTTATGAAGAACAGTTGTCAAGCCCACTCACCTGTGCAAAGAACATTATTTCTAGAAACATAGCCTGATACAAGATCAGTAAACAAGTATATACAAGTGTACTTTATGTTTATAATAACAAAAAAATCTAAATATTGGTAAAAATGATTGATCATCATAGATACAAAGCCAAAATATAAATGTAAAAATGAAGTTCTTATTTGGTCTAAAATAGCCTAGTTTACGATGTAATCTGACACTTCTCTTTTTAAAATGCCCAACAAGACTTTGACAAACTTATACTGAATTAAATTTTAGTTTAAGATACATAATAACCTGATTTAAAACGGTTTAACGTTTACAGGTTTGATGCTGGTAAACATTGTTTAGTCTTTGACCCAAATAACTGTGATGGTAAAATCACGCCATCGTGTGGTAGGTTTTTTGCTCTTTGCTAGTTTATTATTATTATTTTTTTTTAGATATTTATGGAATATTTAATTTACAAATAATAATGTTCCTTTTTATTTTACAATTTTCTGATTACTATTGCATTGTTTTGTTATCACTATTCAATAACGTGAACGACCGTTTTAGGAGGTGACGCAGAGTGTCGCAGTAAAATAGCACCGTATAGAAAATGTAGTTGTGCGAATGTTTACTGTGTCAGTATTTCAGTAATGTTTAGACGGGTTTTAACGTTACTGAAAAAGCGACACTTGTTGCAGTGTTTTTGGAGTACAGTCGGTTCTGTACATCTGAGATCAATCGCTTCTGATAAAATTCCTCCTCATGCAGTTGAAGCGTCTCTTTATGTTCACGTGAGTGTCTCGGTTTGACAGTTTCTGCAAGTGAGCAGAACAACCGGTGTACTATGCGCATGTATTTCTCTTTTTCTGCAGTGGCCCTACTGCCTAAAAAGATGCTCCTACTGCAACTTCAACAAGTATATCCTCCGAAGTGAAAACCACGATACTATGACAAAATGTCTGCAGAAAGAGACAGAAACTTTACTGAAACTCAGTCAGGTCTCCAGGTCGGTGTGCTGCTTTTAAACATCAAGTGTACATAAATATAATGAACAATGTTGAGTTACAGAAGGTTACATGGTCAAGAAGAAAAATTAGGAAAGTATGAAACGCATAATATACAGTATGTATGAAATATGGTGCTCATTGTTGCTCATTTGTTTCTTTTGTTGAACACAAAACACGATAAACTGAAGAATGTTGGGGGGAAAAACAGCCATAGACATCCGAACGAAAAAATACTATGGAAGTCAGAGGCAGTTTTTCTTCAGCATATATTAATTTTCATATCTTCCTTTCTGTTAAACTGAAGAAAGATAAATAAATTTTGAACAGATTTACATTTTTTGGGTGAACTTGTCTTTAATTTTGCTTGTACTGCAGGATTACCTCAGTGTTTTTTGGAGGAGGAACACCCAGTCTGGCTCAGGCCTTCACCGTCGCTGCAGTGTTGGAGACTGTGTCCAAAAACAGCAATCTCTCAGATCTTGCAGAGGTCACTCTCGAGGTCAATCCTACACCTGCTGGAAAAGCTCGTCTGAAGGACTTCACCCTGGCTGGAGTGAACCGCTTCTCTATCGGAGTTCAGGTGTTGTATGCACACACTGCACTGTTTCCTGTTTTCAGAAATAAAGTCATATTTTTCAATGTTCTGGCACACCGTGACATACATTTTAAAGTGACTAATATAATGCAATTATAACGATATTTCAGGAATTTAACCCAAAAACAAAAATTCTGCCATCATTTACTCATGCTCCACTTGTTCCAAAATCTGTTGAACACAAAATAACTTGCACATCACCACAGTTAAGCATATTTGATAATATTTCCCAGAGCCAAACTCCGTTTCACTGCAATGTGTTGGTCTTGACATTTATAGTGGTAGTTAATTATGCTCAAAGATAAATTTTCAGTTTTTATATTCATATTTTCCATTCCCTTTTCTACTCTCAATACTGTCTTTAAATATTTTTTGTGAAGTAAGCATAATTAAAAATGCACAATAAAATAGTTTTAAAGGCTACTGGTAATCTATTTTTATTTCAATGCATAGCAGTTTGGGTACAATGAGGTGACATTTGTCAACAATTAAACATTTAAAGACAATTTAAAGGTGTAAAATCATCAACAAAATTGATACTTTTAGCAGCAATATTATCTCTGTAGGCGGCGCAGTGGGTATCGCTCTCGCCTCACAGCAAGAAGGTTGCTGGTTCAAGCCTTGGCTGGGTCAGTTGGCATTTCTTTGTGGAGTTTGCATGTTCTCCCAGCGTCCACATGGGTTTCCTCCGGGTGCTCCAGTTTCACCCACAAGTCCAAAGACATGCGGTACAGGTGAATTGGGTAAGCTAAATTGCCCGTAGTGTGTAAGTGTGAATGAGAGTGTATCGGTTTTTCCCAGAAGGGCATTCGCTGGGTAAAACATGCTGGATAAGTTGGCAGTTCATTCTGCTGTGGCGACCCCAGATTAATAAAGAGACTAAGCTGAAAAGAAAATGAATGATTTTCTCTGTATTTTATCTACATTTGTTAGCAGTCGTCAGAAATACTATTTATTCAGTTAATTAAATTATTTTCTTAATTATTTATTTTTGGGCACTGTTGGAATAATTAATCAATTCCATGCGTGTTTAATAAAAAGGTCAGGAGAGTTTTTTCTTCAAGGTTCAATATATTAGCAATTTATTAGATACAAAATAATAAATCGATTCACAGAATTCTGTTATCCTCAATGCGATGCAAGAGTTACATTACAACTGATATAGGCAGCTGATATTAACAGGTAGAGTTTAGTGAAATTCTTCCTTTGTCAGTCATTCTCCAGTCCTCCATTGGCAGCACCCATACATACGTCCTCTTTTTCTACTAATTCTCTGCAAAACGTCAAATAGCACAAGACTTCTCAACTGCAAATTCTGTGCTCACAGGAAGTTATGCTGCAGAGCTCAAGTTAATTTTAGACAAGCATCATCTACTTCTGCAAAAATGCTTCATTAGTATGCAAAACATATCACACTCGAGAAGAAGTTTGGTTAATATATCACCTTTAAGCAATACAAATACAATTGTTTAATGAAAAGAAAAAGAGACAAAAATTATTAAAAAATATATTTCTTTTCACCACAATGCATTGTGACTCTTTTTTCTCATTTAGAATCATGGTCATGCATGCAAAGTTTTAACACATTTTTTTCAGTCTTGTTTAAAATTTTCAATGTTTTTGGTCAATTTGACCCACTGGTTTTGTTTAATGTATATTAAATGTAGTTAAATTGTTGCAAGTATATATATCATTCATTCATTTATTTTCGTTTCGTTTATTAATCAGGGGTCAGTCCCTTTATTAATCAGGGGTCACCAAAGCGAAATGAACCACCAACTTATCCAGCATATGTTTTACGCAGCGGATGCCCTTCCAGCTGCAACCCATCACTGGGAAACACCCATACACTCTCATTCACACACATACACTATGGTCAATTTAGCTTACCCAATTCAAACATGGGGAGAACATGCAAACTCAACACAGAAACACTGCGCCACCGCACGCACTGCACACACACACACACACACACACACACACACACACATATATATATATATATATATATATATATATATATATTGCTTGTTGAAACTCTGTATATATGTAGTTGGCAAAAAGGAGTATAAAAATATGAAACATAATTTTTAAGAAACAAGTGTTTATATTTATGTAGTTTTAAGTTTAAGGATCATTAACTTTTTCAATTCTTTCAGCCATAATAAAATTCAATTGTGGACCAAGCTATATTAGTTCAGTTTAGTATAAATCACACTCTTCAGTTCAGTTCATCTTAGATCAGTGTAATGCAAAGGTCACTACTGAATACCGATCCACTAAAGAGCAACTCCACCAATGCACGTCTCCACCAGTCCCAACCAAGTAAACCAGAAGCGACAGTGGCAAACTTCACCAGTTGACAGAAGAGTAGAAAAAAAACCTTAAAAGAAACCAGGCTCAGTTGCTCAGCATGGCCAAACATACTGGGCAGAGCTGCAGTCTGGACATCAGATCGGAGGCTTGAAAACGATGAGCATCTGTCATGTCATGGCGGAAGTTCAGACTAGCCGACAAGATCAATGCAGAGACTCGTCTGTCATTGGAGTCTTTGCAGGAATTAGTCTTATATTCTTGACTCCTCAATAACCACAA
>CAIGQZ010032901.1:732452-742902 GCA_903798205.1 Danio tinwini | reverse complement strand
ACCTAACAATTAATTTGTGTTTTATGTGTATGCTAATACAAAGAGATGTGTCTTTAGTCTAGCTTTAAATGGACCTGTAAAACTGTTTCTGGACATTTTTTGCATTTACCTAAGCCACAGACCTTTTATGTAGATATTTATATTAGAGAACAAATTTACATATTTTATAAATGCATTCTATGTCACCTGTAATTTAAAATAATTTCATATGCATTTATGGCAATTGGCATACATTTTTATCAGTTTCTGCATATGTAAATAATGCTGATGCAAGTAGATATATGCATAAATAGACAAGTCTTGAGTTTAAAATGAATAATTTTCAAGAAATATTATTTAACTGCTTTAAAACATTTTGTTCTGTCAGCAGTACAATATTGACCAAGTGTCAAAAAGTTCAAAGTCAAAAAGGAGTATAACTAGTCAGGTTTGGATAAAAATAAAGTTCAGTATGCAGGTTTGGTGAAAAACACCCCATAGGTCTAATGTTTTCTTTTTCTTCTCAGTCATTGAATGCCGATCACCTGAGGATACTAGGTAGGGATCACAGTGTCCAGCATGCCCTTCAGACGGTGTCTGAGGCCCGGAGGCTCTGCCCAGGACGTGTGTCAGTGGACGTCATGTTTGCTCTTCCAGGTCAAAGCATATCATGCTGGCAGAAAGAGCTGGAGGAGCTGCTTTACATTTGTGACGATCACATTTCTCTGTATCAGCTGACTCTGGAACGAGGAACACAGCTTTTTAAACAGGTTGAAAGTGGTGAACTAAGTGTACCCAGAGATGATGTCACCGCTGTCATGTACAAAACAGCACGCAGAGTCCTGGAGGAGAGCGGCTTTCATCAATATGAGGTGTCCAACTTTGCCAGAAATGTAAGTTAGAATTTGATTATATACTTTTATGCTTTAAAAACTGAAGTTCTGAAGCTTTGGTTTGATTCCTAGATACACAGAAAAAAATATACAGTATAATGCACTTTTAGTTGTTTTGGGCATATGCAAAATGATTAGCCCTCCTGTGAAATTGTCATTCTATTTCCAAATATTTCCCAAGTGATGGTAATCAGACAAGGACAATTTTACAGTACTTTCTATATATAGTTTTTCTTCTGGAGAAAGTCCTATTTAGTTGACTGGTATAAAAGGCATTAAAAAAGTCAGTATTATTAGCCCCCTTAAGAAATATATATTTTTTGATCCGCTACAGAACAACCCACTGATGTCTAGTGACTTGCCTAGATAACTTAATTAACCTAGTTAAGCCTTTAAATGCCACTTTAAGCTAAACACTAGTATATTAGCAAGATAACTAGAAAATATTATGTACCATCATCATGGCAAAGACGGAAGAAATTAGTTGTTAGAAATGAGTAACTAAAAGAATTATGTTTTAAATATCTTCTCTACATGAAACAGTATTAGGAGAAATCCTTTAAAATAATTTGACTTCAAACTGAAAACATGTCCACCAATTATACGTAGCTGCTGTTAGGTTTAAAAAAAATATATTTTAAATAAATGTTAAATAAATGTTTAAATGTTATAAGAGATATTTAATATATGTTTAACTATTCCCTTCAATTTTTACTTTAGCATTATTGTATTAAATTTACAGCACTTAAAGTCCAAAAAACTGCATGCACAGATAGGGGTTCAGTCATTTATATGCAATTAAATGGATATAAATATTATTTTATTAATGAAAAATAACTTTTTTTTATCAAAAGAATCACTTGATTTCTCATAATAAATCAAGATTGTTTTTCAGTGAAACATGCATGTTTTATAAGACAGTCCAGTTTTTGTTTTTAAAATTTTAAATGTTTTTCCCTCTGAAGCAGGTTGCATTAGCACCTAGTGTCAACTGAAAAATCAAAATGGCTACTCTATAAACTCTGTTTTGTGAACAATATGCCTAAACTGTCAACACTGTTAGATTTTTTTTTAAAAAGGAGGAAAAACTGCACTGTTTGTTGTGATTATTTTAATACAGTATCTGGTGTGTTTAGTGAATTTGATAATTGAAAATTACTACAAATGTAAGTTTTTATCATTACCGTCAAATTAATATCTTGATAATTCTTTTAGCTCTTTTTTTCTATTTGTTGAATAATTATTGGTCATGTCATGTACAAATGTAGTTTTCTTCTAACATAAGAATGTATTTTGAAATGAAATGTTTAAAACATCTCAATTGCTATTTATTGTCTGATGATATTGACGTGATGGCATGTTTTGAAAAAAAAAAAAAGAAAAAAGTTATATCAAACAGTGGCTTAGCAGCTTAATACATGCAAGACACATAAATGTAGTTTCATTTGTCTCGACACAAGTTTTATTTTTTTCAGTTTTGTACCTTGTTTTGTCCTACTTCTCAGGAATCAGTGATGTGAAACGTGGACATCTTGTTTTTTTATTTATGCATTTATTGCAGAACGCTGTCAGTGAACACAATATGGGCTACTGGAGGGGACACCAGTACATCGGTGTAGGACCAGGTAAGTTTATGCACAATCACTTACAATGCTGTTTAAAAGTTTGGGGTCAGGGGTTTGTTTTTTAATAACATGGGTACCATTATCTAGCACTGATGTGTTAAATTAATAATTAAAAAACCTACCAAAAATTCATGTTTTAAAAATAAATGCTGTTGTATCTATTTAACAAGAATGCTGGTAAACCTGCATCATGGCTGTAAGGCTTGAAACTTGTGCGGATATTCTGAACCAATAATCAAAAGCAGAAAGCAGTTGAAGTGAAGTGTTTAAATCAATTATTTATCTGATTCCATTGTAATTTATTTGACTCTATTATAGATGTTTTCATCATTAAAAAGAGTAAGAATCCCAATGCCTTAAAGTAGGCAAAGTTGTTTATTAAGTTACATGTTTAAATATACAGACAGTAGAATAGAATAAACTAACGTACTGTATAGAGAAGCTTAGAGTAACATATGCACTGCTGTGTAACAAAGACAGTGAAACTGCCTTTGTTAGCAGATGAGGCTATGCACCGGTGTGTGGTTGAAGTAGAGTAAAAGCCATTCTCCCCGATAAACAGTCACCTTTTCTTATTATACCCTGAGCAAAGCATTGTCAAACATGAATGAAATACCAACCCCCAAAACCAGCTAAACATGAAAGCAAAGTTAAGGAGATGGGGGACAAGTACATTAACATACTCTCCTCAGGCCATGACACAACAATAGTAAATAGGATGTATATTGAAATACATTAATGTCCCTATTGGGTTCATCACTACAATGCTGAAGTAATAAACTGTCAAATGACACCAAACATGACAAAGTTATATGAAGGAAGATCACGAGCAGAAGAATTGTGCATGGTGAAAAGCACATGGTTTCTGTAAGACAAATGGCAGAGATGTGTATTTGAGCTGTAATGAACTCTGTCACTCCAGGAGGACTCCTCCTTTGACTGCGATGTCCCTATTAGCATGGAAGGAATAGTATATAATATTGTCTCAGCTTACATGGTTTTCACAAAAATATTAAACACTGTTTTTATCATTGATAACATTTGCAATCTCTTATTTTGAATGTTACGAGACTACAATCTAGAGGAGCTTTTTAAAAATGTGAATTCTTTAAAAATTGTTTTAGATTTGTGTCTTATTTTATGTATTATTTATTGTTGTTGATGTTTTTTATTGTCATAAACCTACACTACCTGACAAAAGTCTTGCTACCTATCCAAAAAACTTAATTAGGAGAGTAAGGTCTTATTTTGCTTAGACAAAAAACTTGTCACAACAGAAATAATATACAGTATAGAATATAAAGTCATGGTGCAGTGGAAAAATAAATAATATTGTGTATGACTCCCATGAGCTTTGGCGACTGCGTCCATACATCTCTGCAATGACTCAAATAACTTATTAATAAAGTCATCTGGAATGGCAAAGAAAGCATGCTTGCAGGACTCCCAGAGTTCTAAAAGATGCTTTGTATTTATTTCCAATGCCTCCTCCTTCATCTTACTCCAGACATGCTCAATAATGTTTATGTCTGATGACTGGGCTGGCCATTCCTGGAGCACCTTGACCTTTTTTGCTTTCAGGAACTTTAATGTGGAGACTGAACTATGAGAAGGAGCACGGTACTGCTGAAGAATTTGCAAATGCCTCCATACTAAATGTAACCCCAAACCATGATTTTTTTATTTACCAAACTTGACTGATATCTGTGAGAATCTTGGCTCCATGTGGGTTCTACAAGGTCTTCTTCAATATTTTTGATGATTGGGAGGCAGTTCAACAGATGATTTATAAAAAAAATCTACCATCTGCCATTTTTCCAAATGATCAACTAGAAATCAAGTTATTATTTGTTACTCTTACAACTGGGATTGACGACAAGACTTTTGTCTGGTAGTGTATATGCATTATAGAAAAGTGCTATTTATAAACTGTTTGCACATATTATCTAGTTTCACACTCCTACGTCAAGTTGCGGTCAGTCTTAAAACCGCTCCAATTAGTCCACCGTTTTAATGTTGTTAAATTGAAGAAAAAAAAGGACTAGGTGTGTTTATATCACCCCAATATGACGGTCTATACACTATACCTACACATATGTCTGTCCAAACAGCTTAAAAAAATAGATTTTTACACCATAGGTGCCCAAAATGATATATTTTGCATGCTTTTTAAAAATATAAATAAAGTAAACATTTAAAACTTTTATTTACACTGCATCTCCAAAATCAATAACTGTCTGGAAGAACATTTATTTACAACACAAAACAGGCCGAACAAAATTAATCAACAACCTTGAGCTTAAAAGACTGACTGATGCCAAACTAAACATGCTCTCTTTTCTCTTTTACACAAAGTAAGATTTCTTTGTTCTGAACATTTTGTTATGTTCTTAATCATCTGCGTAGGAGCTCATGGTCGTTTTGTGCCGCGTGCAGATGGAGGAGTTCAGAGAGAAGCACGAACACAGACATTAGAGCCCGATGTTTGGATAAAAGAGGTTCAGAGTCGCGGTCAAGGAACACGCAGGAGAATAACACTTCACCATCTCCAGCTGTAAGAGCATCTGATCTGGCCTACACACACTCACACATGTTTATATTGGTGGTTTACAACAACTCTCCATAGGCATAATGCATTTTATACTGTAAAAAAACAGTATAAAACCTGTTAAGTATGAAAGCATTTTGAATTGCAAGGATAGAAGTCAAGTCCTTATAAACCACCTCAGTGTTGTAGATCTTATCCATGACAAATGTCTGCCCTTATAAAGCATCAAATCTCAGGGTATCCACGGGGTCTTAAAAAGTTTTAAAATGTCTTAAATTTAAAAAAAAAAGTTAGACCTTAAAAGGTATTAAATTGATTGAAATATTGTCTTGTAGGTGTAAAATCATTTAATTTTTTTCTTTATGTAAAGCTACCCAATCGATTCAATACACATCCAATCAGGGCTTGACATTAACTGTTTTGATTACCAGCCACTGTAGCTAGTAGATTTCCAACATTACTAGCCACTCACCACTTTCACTAGTCACAATTTTGTTGTTGGGAAAATATATTTTATGTGCATAAATTTGACTTTGGCATGCTAAAATTACTTGATTTAGACTTTGTGTTATGTCCACAAGCCTCCTCATTCATTTCACTTTTTTGTGTATGAACTACCTCAATGTTCATGAGCATATGGGCTGTGGTTTTACAGTGTTGCATTGCAATTCGTTTTTATTTCACAGGACTTTTCAGAGCTCAACACTGAGGATTTACCAAATTTATCTCTTACCACACTAACAATATATAAATATCTATTTCTTAGCCCAATGATAACATGTCAAAACATGAGAAATCCAGCTGTATACATGCTCTTTTATTCAGCAAAACCTTTCTTAAAAAACATTTACATTTAAAAAATAGTTATTGCCATGTATCTAAAACTAGTAGCCTAGTCTGCCCAGGCTAAAGGTCTCTCGGATCACTGGTTAACTACACATACATGGGGAGTTAATCTCCTATTAAAGCAATGTTATTGTAAAAATGATAATTAAACAGGTGATCAGGTGAAAAACACACCGTGTGTGATAATGGAAGGATGATCACACGTGACAAAGAATAGTCTCTTCAAACCGGCAACCGCTGCTGCTTACAAAAAGACATCTTTTAGAAACATTCAGAACTTTTGGAAGCAGCAGGATTGTGAGTGCACAAGCATCACTCCAGTCTATTTAAAAGGGAACCGATCGCAGCAGTTGCGTTTTCAGTCACTGTTGCTTCGCGCCAGGAAACATCACCTGTGCGCGCGAGTGATCATCCTCTCATTCGTTATTCATCTGTTATCCTTTGCTCATGTGAACGCTATTTTGGTCAGTCATGCTGCTTCTCGATTCTAAGATGACATATGTACGCATATTGGGCCATCTTTATAACTCTGCTTTTAGGATAACTAATTTAAAAATGATCTTCAACCAGCCAAAGTGGCTAGTGAGAGTGGTTGTCTAACCTGCCACAGCTCAAATCTACCCATATTTGGCGGGTGTTAATGTAAAGCCCTGCATCCAATCACCAACAAATACATCTGAATAAAACTTTTAGAACAGTCTGTTGTACATACAATTAGTTTTTAAAGAGTTTTTTGTTAATTATGTTGTTAATTATGTTTAGTAGGTATGTTGCAAAAAATATATGTGTATATAACTAGGGTCTGTTGTTTTGCCACATTATTTAAAATATGTGGCTAAGAAATAACTTATTTGAATTTTTTTTTAATAGGGCAAGTACATTTTTTTTCCTTATTGGCCATTAAATATCTTAAGTGTTTAGCCCTATATAAGTTTGAAATTGCATTAATTAAAAAGGTCTTAAAAAGTCTTAAAGTCTTTGACTTTGCAGTACCAGCAGAAACACGGCAACACAGTACAAACATGGGAGTAGCTGCACAGACTGATGTTTGGTTTTGCGTTTGTGTCTGCAGGCTGGAGGAGGTTTTGGTCATGGGTCTGCGTATGAATGCTGGAATCACCCATCAGGTACATGGGGTCACTGTGATGTTTAATTGAGAAGAGACAATTTTCAGAGTATTTCCTATAGTTTTTTTCTTCTAGAGACTGTCTTTTAAAAAATACTCTTAATAATAAACCTAACTTGCCTTGTTAACTTAATAAACCTACTGTAGTTAAGCCTTAAAACTGTTTTTAAAAGCATCTATTTCACTGGATTTTATTTGTGTGTTAAAATTATTTGGCTTCATCCTGTAAATTACTAATAATTTCTTAAAAAATTAAAATGCTGCCATTTAGAGAATTTTGTGGAAAATAACAAAGGTCATGTGTAACCAGGAAGCCTGGATGATCGTGACACCATGTTTTCAGACAATTATATTCACCAACACATTAAAAATGTTTCAATCTCAAAAGGGTTAAGAAATCAGTATTTCCTGGAATAATCCTAATTTTCAGTCACAACAAATTAATTAAAAACAAAAAATATTTGTGAAAACCATAATTTTCTGTGAATTTTAATATTTATTTATTTACAATAAATGTTCTCAGACCTTCATAGAATAAAACAAATATAACAATTTTACCTAAACCCATACAAAAAAAATCACTGTCTCTTCACTTTTTTTTCATAGTGGTATTTATTTACTTTTTATTCTCATCTTCAGTTAATTCTATTTATTTGTAAATTTATTAAATAATTCTTGATTTTTATATTGCTTTCTTTTTTGTTAAACTGTAGCACTGGGAATTATTCAGCCCAGAAGCCAACTTTCAACACATTTTTGGCAAATCAGCAAATATTCAGGAATTGCAGGGTGGAGGATTTCTTATACTTGATGATAGGTAATGTTTACTGCATACATTTCATATGTTATGGAACCTGATTAAATAATCATGTCTACGTTGTATGATGCTTTTTCAGTTTTCTGTGATATGTATCTGTTTTAGGGGTTTGAGGTGCTCCTGGGAAGGATTAGTGCTGCTGGACAGCATCTTACCCACAATACTGCTGGAACTGGAGATGTTTTTCCACAGCAGGGGAATCAAGAGGACACAATAAAGACACTCATTCAGACAGACTCACACACACAGCAAATGGCTGATGCAAAACAAAAACTTTTCCTGTGTAGACATTTACTTTTAATAAATGAAAAAATGTTTTAACTTCTTTACAGCTGTTGTTCTATTTGTTTATTCAAAAATATAAATATAATTTAAAAAAAACTGTTCACACTGCACATGCATCAAATTGAATGCACCTCATCTATGAAGAGCAAGCTTTTTATTTATTAGAAATAATAATGATGATGATGATAATAATAATAATTGTGTTTAGTATTTTGTTTTTTTGGGTGAAATAAGAATGTCATGATATTATTTTGATATAATATTGAAAAATAGTAATAAAAAAATGTGGGCTATAAAATGTTTAACAGGCAGTGTTGGGGAAAGTTACTTTTGAAAGTAATGCATTACAATATTGAGCTACTTCCCCAAAAACTAATTGCTTTACTTTTTTTTACCTTTTGTGGAAAGTAATGCATTATGTTACATTTGAGTTACTTATTTTTTACTTTTCCTTGGCTGAGGTTTGATCTCTTTCAGAACTTGCAGATGTTTTTTTCTCCCATTTTTATATAGAAGCTTAATACCACCTACAGTATAACCTACACCTTATTTTTCCTTTTAATAATAATAATAATAATGTAAGATAATATTATCTTCTGAGAACAATCCTGACCCCAGTGTTATACAATGTATATACAGATTATTGAAAGCATGCATTTTTTAAAAAATCTGTTAAATTTACGGAAAAAAACGGCAGCTGTGGTTGCCAGAATTTTTCCATAAAAAATACAGAAATTTATAGAACTGTTAAAATTTATGGAAAATAACCGTATTTCATGAACTGGTACAACATTCAGTTCACAAAAACGTAGCTTAGTGTATAAAAACTGTAAAGTCATTCAATGCACTAATGTGTTTATGTGTGATTGCAATTAGCAAACAGATTTATCACTGCATTAGTAACTACACAGTTACCTTTAAACAAAAAGAGATGCAGCATAACATCAAATACTCTTAGTTCATCTTGTACTTGCACACAGACGCTACTATCCTACACAATGCTGACACAAAACTTTATACAGTATTTTGCTTAAATTAAATATTAATTTCTTAATAATTCCTTGATAATTGTTTGTTGAACCTCTATGGGAAGCTGTAACATATCACAAACAATATTAAATAAAACTATTTTCTATGTTTTAACTTATAAAGTACTAGAAATTATATCTGTAATGATTAAGTACACACAGTATAGTTTCTCATTGCATTTCTTGCTATAACTGATGAGTTTCAGAAACACAGTTAAAACAGCCAGAGAAACATTAAGATAGAAGAGTAAAGGTTCAAGAGCTCAACTAAAGCAGCCTCTGATCTCCATGATGGTGAGGTCAAATGAAATATTTTCAATAAAAAATATAAACCTCTGTTAATTATCAAATATTCTTGCAGATATGAGAGAATTAATGTCGAACTAATCAGTGAAGCTGCTAATGCTGTTATTTAATGAGTTGTTTAATCCTCTGTTTTAATTCAGTTGGTTTGGTTTGAGGCTGTGTCTGTAGCTTTATTTCTTGTTCTTTCCTTCAGTGATTGTGCTTGTTAACAGCAGGTGTTCATCAGTGTCTGAATTCAGTCATTTGTGGTCATTCACTCTGTCTAGTGGCCTAAACTAATTGACTAATTTAGAGACTAGTGAATGAGGGTGTATGGTGAGATTTCAGACACTCTGATTAGTTTCTCGAAATCAAAGGTTAGATCTATTACAGCTTAAAAAGATTACAGCTATTTTCTAGATCTAGATTACAGCTATTTTCCGTATTTTGTACAGAAATGAGCTGTTAATCATTTAACAGGTTTTCATTGTAAATTGTACAGACTTTTACTGTTAAAATCACAGACATTTTTTACAGTGTGTAAAGTAATGTGTTTGCTACTTTTGTACATTTTGCGTTATTAGTAAAGTAAATTCACTGTCCATTGAGATAAAGATTGCAATAAAACCTAACTACCAACATGGAACAATTTATACTAAACCAAAAACAGATTTTAAACCTTTAAAATGTTTTAAAATGTCATTGTACCAATAATAACTGATCATAATAGAACAGCAAATCATCATTTATGATGATCTCTAAAGGATAATCTGACATCAAAGACTGGAGTAATAATGAATTCTGATTTGAATCAAAATAATAAATTAAATTTGAAACTACATTTATTAAGAAATTAGATTTTAAATTGTTATAATATTTCACAGTTTAACACTGTATTTTACTGTATTTGTTTTATCAAATAGATGACAAGTAGAATTGGCTTTTTCAAAAACATTAACAAATCTTACTGTTTCCAATCTTTTGACTGGTCGTATGTGCTTGAATATATGCATGAATA
>CAIGQZ010032901.1:697577-712452 GCA_903798205.1 Danio tinwini | reverse complement strand
GAGATGGCTGGAGGTGTTGATGGCTGTTTACTGAGGATCTGATGCCCATTATCCTCACTGATCTGAAGTGCAGGGGGTGAGAGGGAGATGGCTGGAGGTGTTGATGGCTGTGTAGGGAGATGATCCGGGTGGGTGTGAGGTGTCTGGTCAGAGGTGTCAAATCTACAATAGAAGATATTCAGCTCGTTTGCAAGATGTTTGTTGCAGTCGATACTGGGGGATGGCGTTTTATAATTTGTGATGTCTTTCAGGCCTTTCCATACTGATGCAGGGTCGTTGGCAGAAAACTGGTTTTGCAGCTTTTTGGCATAGCTTTTCTTGGCCACACCAATCTCCTTTGTCAGTGTGTTCCTGGCCTGATTGTATAAAATCCTGTCCCCGCTCCTGTAGGCATCCTCTTTTTCATGACGAAGCTGTCTAAGTTTTGGTGTAAACCATGGTTTATCATTGTTAAATGATAAGTAGGTCCTGGTAGGGATGCATAACTCCTCACAGAAACTGATGTATGATGTTACAGTCTCTGTGAGCTCGTCTAGGTTGGTGGCTGCAGCTTCAAAAACACTCCAATCAGTGCATTCAAAACAGGCTTGTAAGACCTGCTCTGTGTCGTTGGTCCATCTCTTAACAGTCCTTAATACTGGCTTAGTAGTTTTAAGTTTTTGCCTGTAAGTTGGTATAAGATGAACCAGGCTGTGGTCGGAGAGTCCTAGAGCTGCTCTGGCGACAGAGCGATATGCATCCTTTATTGTGGTGTAGCAATGATCCAAAATGTTATTGTCTCTGGTGGGGCATGTGATGTGCTGTTTGAATTTAGGCAGCTCATGTGTGAGTTTTGCCTGATTAAAGTCACCGAGAATGATAAAAGCAGAGTCCGGGTGTCGTTGTTCAGTCTCTGTGATCAGATCAGACAGCTGTTGTAACGCAGTCCTCACGTGTGCTTGTGGTGGAATGTAAACACAGACGAGAATGAACGAGGAGAACTCCCGCGGTGCATAAAACGGCTTACAGTTAATGAAAAGCGCTTCCACATCAGGACAGCACATCTTCTTTAACACAGTTACATCCGTACACCATCTCCTGTTGATGTAAAAGCATGTCCCACCACCTCGTGTTTTGCCCGTTGACTCCGTATCGCGATCTGCTCTGTACAGCTGAAAGTCCGGTAAGTGTAATGCGCTGTCCGGAATGGCTTCGTTCAGCCAGGTTTCTGTGAAACACAGCGCAGCAGAGTTGTTAAAGTTCTTGTTTTCGCGTGAGAGCAGAAGTAGTTCGTCCATTTTGTTAGGAAGCGAGCGGAGATTCGCTAGATGGATGCTAGGCAGCGCTGTTCTGAAGCCGCGCTGTCTCAGCCTGACGAGCGCGCCGGCTCTTTTTCCACGCCGCCGGGTCTTGTATTTCTTCCACAAAGCAGCTGCTCCGCCGATGACAATGTTCCGCAAAACGCTAGAGAAATCAAAATCCAGGTGGTGATTAGTTGGTGTGCACTGCCGAATGTTCAGCAGCTCATCCCTGGTATAACTGATCGTGTTTGATAAACATAAAACAGGACAGACTAACAGAAATAGTGCAAACACTGAAGAGCTGCACACCGAGGCAGCCATCCGCGGCGCCATCTTGAGAGAGAATCTGCTAGAACAATGCAAAAACTCTGAATAATCTAATTATCTTCCTATTTTGGGACTAAATATCACCATTATCAATACATATGTAGAACATTCTGGCAACATTAGTGTGTGTCTGCACATTGAGTTTGGCAAAACTTATTACAGAATTAAGAGAAGACAAATCTTCACCCTGTTCTGCGTAAATAACACCTACATCTCAACGACTCAGTTGGTCTTCATTCAAGGCCACTGTGACTGGACTGGAATGGCTCACGGTGTGCTTTGCTTTGCTTTGCTTTTCTTTTATAATGCTTACCTTGAAGTGCGTGAGACTAAATGTTCTCTGCTGAGAATGAAATGGAATTCGCCATGGCAACGGTGTGCTTTAAAACACTGCTTTCTAAAGACCTGTCTTTTGTAAGCTGTCACAATATCACTTGCTCCTCTGCACTGTCAGCTTTGTACTGAAGTTTAGTGCTGCTTTGTGCTGGGATTCTCATAGAATCTGTAGCCACGTATTACACATTTATGTTTTTTTCCCTGTGTTGAGTTCACCTTAAAAATGTCACGTATAAATGTCCCATCAGTACAACAGTCCAACAGTCTAACAAACTAGTAAACTTGACAATTATATATTGAAAAAGATGGCAAGACCAAATTAAAAGTAGTTGAAGGACTGAAATACTATTTCAATAATATTTGTTGGCAACTTTGCCATAAAAAAAATTGCATCATAATTTAATTTATATACTTTTGACACAAAATGTAAAAAATCCTATTGGTTCAACCCTAACACCTTATTACTAGAGAACAAATGAAATTGAACAACAAACAAACATTAATTTCCTATAGAAAACATTTTAAGAAAAAATGTCTAATAATTTCATAAATGTATTAATTGAAATTAATACATATTTCAATAATAATAATAATAATTAGTAAAAAAAGTAAATGATTTCTAATGATAACCCATTTAAGGAAAGGTCCCATGTATGAATCATGAGCTTCTTTATGCAATCACAGATGCCATTTAAGAACTGTTGTGAAAGTGCAATGCAGTATATATGATTTAATATAATAATAAAGGTGTTGATTTAGTAACAAAATTCTACCATGTGAGGGCAGCAAAGACCTGATAAGTTTAATTCCTGTTTGCGTTTCAGCATTTCCTCTGTTAATTAATTAATTAATCAATGACTAATTAATTTGTCACTTATGTGTGTTTTTAAATAATTTTGATCAGTGAATGCTAAAAATGCATTACACTGTGACAGTGGTGTAAAGTAACAAATTACAAATACTCAAATTATTGTAATTGAGTAGTTTTACTCAGGAATTGTAATTTACTAAATAGTTTTAAAAATGTGTACTTTTACTTTCCCTTGAGTACATTTTTAATGCAGTATTGGTACTTTTACTCCACTATTTTGCTTCAATCTGCTGGCATTACTTTTATTTTTTTCTTGTCTGTGGGGATTGGAAAAATCAGTCCTGTGATTCCTGTCCAATCAAATCACATATAGAAAGTAAATCGCATCATAATGAACTACCTCAAGACATGGGGGATTTATAATCATAACTGCAGCAAACTGCTTGGAAGCATTAAAAGTGTCCAAGAAGATGTCCAGAATCTTTACACACATTGACCCACAGACTGTTGTGATTAGGGGTGTCCAAACTCGGGCCAGTGTCCTGGAGAGTTTATCTCCAACTTGCTTCAACACACCTGCCAGGAAGTTTCTAGTATATGTAGGAAGAGCTTGCTTACCTGGTTCAGGTGTGTTTGATTAGGGTTGGACCTAAACTATCCAGGACACCGGCCCTCCAGGACCGTGTTTAGACACCCCTGGTTTAGATGCATGTCACTGATGAGGAGATGACGGATGTTTTACTGTATGATGACCGAAATGGCCTTAAACACACAGCAGGCACAAAACATCAACATGACGTCAGATTGACGGTGTACCTCAACATCGTGGGGACGTTGCATTTTGTTTGGAAATGAAAATCATGTTGGCATTAGAACCCAACGTCAATGTCAAACGTTCAACCTAAAATTAACCAAATATCAACGTCTAATAATGTTACAACTTGACGTTGTGTGGACGTTACCACTATGATGTCTATTAGATGTTGGATTTTGGTTGCCATACCTGACCAAAAAATGTAAGTGTTTGACGTCAATATTTGGATTTTGGTCACTTTCTAACACAACTCAAAATCAACCCATAATTAACCAAATATCAACGTCGTTAATGGACATCATAGAAAAATGTTGTCCTTAGACCAGGGGTGTCCAAACTCGGTCCTGGAGGGCCGGTGTCCTGCTGAGTTTAGCTCCAACTTGCCTCAACACACTTGCAAGTTTCTACTATACCTAATAAGAGCTTGATTAGCTGGTTCAGGTGTGTTTGATTAGGGTTGGAGGTAAAATCTGTAGGACACCGGCCCTATAGGACTGAATTTGGACACCCCTGGCTTAGACGCTGACTAGACATTACATTTTGGTCACCCGACATCATGAACTAAATCTATCCTAATATTAATATTAGTATTTTTAATGTATTATGACGTTGTGTAGCTGCTAACTAAATCCACTACATAATGTTATGTTTACACACATGCACAAATTACATGTAAATGCATCAGCTTTTTACAGCATAATACTCAATACTCACTACTCTTAAAAACTTTTGAAAGGTCTTTTACGCATACTTTGAGTAATATTTACAACAGATACTTTTACTATACTTGCACTACATTTTTAGGCAAGTAATAGTACTTTAACTTAAGTATGATTGTTTAGTACTCTTTCCACCTCTGCACTGTGATGATAGTCTATGCTATAAAAGTGCATTTATCTGTGCCTCTTAAGAAGCTGAGTAGCACAAAGACCGCATAGAAACTCATAATGTAATAATTGAATGTAATGTAAAAAACTTACATAATGTACAGTAACACATACCACATTATAATTGTAGTGAACAGTATATTTCGTAATGTAACAATTTCCTCAAAATGTAATAAAATCTTTTTATTACCTCATATTGTAATAATCAAATTATTAATCACATTCAACACTTCCTAGTCCTGACCTAGCAACAATTAAAGACCGAAGGAATTGTCCCTTCAAGCCCTCCAGCAGCATGTTGCTTGCATAATGCTTACTAGATAAGCATGTTGTTGAAATTATGCATGTAGCTAGTATGATGACAGTATGACTAGCACAATTCTAGTATGACATTAAACAGTTAAGCATTTGACTCCATGTTCATAGCATGTTTAGCAAGTTTTAACTTGTGGCTAGGTTATCCTAACATACTTTATATGGATATGTAGCATTTAAAGTACATAGTTAATCGTTATCTGCATGTAGCTAGTCATTGCTACCAAGTCAAATGCGCCAATCCCCATGTCTCTACGAATTAGAGATATTAATGTTGCACCAGTCAACTTTTATCCAGAAAAACATACATTTTTAGTTATTAATATTATTGCATGAATATTTAAATTTGGCACTTTTCATTGGTAGATTAAACAAATAGTTAAATATTTTTATTTTTAAAAAGCTTTTTACAGATATGACAATTACAATATGACACCGCTTCTGTTTTTTGTTTTTTTTGCGATACTGGCTGACAGCTTACCTCAGTGTGGAAGGCTTTTTGACTGTTACCAGTTTTCCCAGTAGCTCACCGTGTCTGTTGGCAGACTTGAGATGCAAAGAGGAGTTGACAGCATCGACAGGATTTGAGTCAGGTGAAGAACAGTTTCAGAAAACAGGTAAAACAAAAACAAAAAAAATTAAATAAAATAAACAAGTAAATAACAGGGTGAGAACATGGTAAGATTTGAAAACGTAAAAATCAGGCAAGGGCTTTTCTTTTTCTGGATGGCTTTGAAAACACTGTTGGTTGGGTTTAGGGAAGGGAGTGATCGGGTCAATCGGTCGCTCGATCAGTCGGTTGACATCAGCCTTTGATGGATTTACACGAGAACAGCAGGCGCGAATGGCACTTATGAGAGAAATTTGAAATCTAAAAAAAAGTACACAGCGACCTCTGGTGGATTTACGAAAACAAAAACTGCAAAAAAACTTACATTCTGAGATGTATTTCGCAATCTCTATAAATATATACAGGGGTACGTATCGATAATGAGCCTGGGTTGGTTTTTACATGCATTTATTACATTGTGAGTTAATGCAAACTGCATTCATGCATAAAGATTTGATACACATTAGATTTGATATTCTTGCTGTGTATTACCAAGAATCTGATGAAACGTTACATATGATAATACATGGGTTGCAATACTATATATTGCGATACACTGTTATACTGTAAACCGAGTGATATTTTGGATATCACCGACCCAACCTGCTCTTTAAGATCTCAAAACTCAGGGCTTCTTGTAGTACCTAGAATAGCAAAATCGAGTAAAGGAGGTCGAGCCTTCTCATTTATGGCCCCTAAACTCTGGAATAGCCTTCCTGATAATGTCCGAGGCTCAGACACACTCTCACTCTTCAAAACTAGATTAAAGACCTATCTTTTTAGCAAAGCATACACGCAGTGCATTACATAGCGGTATGACGCATGATGTGCCCCAACAGGATTTTGCTTCTTGTTTATATACACTATGAACAGCAGCTACGCTAATTATTCTTCTTATTCTGTATTTCCACCTGGGGGTACTCATCTCAAGGCCCTCAGACTATGCAGTGCCACTGATGCGATGCAAGACCAGCGACGAGATGTTCCCAAGGTTTCTGGACCAGGCCGTATCCTGAGCTGCTGCTGTGGTGGTCATGGTGGAGAGCATGAGACTGATTCCTGTGATGCTCCAAGGACAGATGAGTCTACGCTGAGGTCCAGCTTTCTGTGCCTAGACTGCAGCTCTGCACAAGACGTTTGGCCATAGGAGAAATGGTCGTGCCCAACTGAGCCTGGTTTCTCTTGAGGTTTTTTAAATTCTTCACTTTTACCAATTGGTGAAGTTTTTTCCTTGCCACTGTCGCCACTGGCTTGCATGGTTCGGGATCTGTAGAGCTGCGCATCGATGGAATTGCTCTTCAGTGTTTGGACTCTCAGTAGTGATTATTAACCCACACTGACCTGAGCTAAACTGAACTGAACTTAAACACTGAAAACTGAACTGACATTGTTTCAATTCACTATAAACTTCCATGTGAAGCTGCTTTGACACAATCTACATTGTATAAGTGCTATACATATAAAGATGAATTGAATTGAATTGAATATCTTTTTATTTTAAGGATATATATTTACGAAAATTTTCATTTTCATCAACACATCATCATATCTTAGCCATAGAAAAAAAACATTAATTTAATCAGACCCTTTAACATTGGATACCATTTAACTATGCTATTTGTAGTGTGTGCAAAACAGAAAATTTACTTAGGGTAAATGTTTAACAAATAAGATGGTATATAGATGACCATATATATTTACTGTAACACCTTGTTTACAACTGTAAGGTACAATGTCACAACTTGTGCTTAGATTCTTGTGCTTAGTATCTATGAATACTCTATGAAAAAGTGCTTGCAGGATTCTTTAATTAAATTGAATGTATAAATTAAAAGCTGTAATAAACAGACACAGTTTTGACAATAAGGATGGCCCAGTGTAAGCATGATAGATGCTCAAGATAGTAGACAGGATTGTCAATGTCCATGACGTAGTACATCCATGCATGATGTGGTGACCTTAGATCCTTAAAAAGTCTTAAAGCCCATAGTATAAAAATAAGACCTTAATTAGTCTTAAAATGTCTTAAATCCATGTTTCAGCGGTCTCCAAAGTGCAGTCGAACCAACCCCGTGAAAAAGATTTTGGTTCCATTTTTCCATTTTTCCCTTAAAATTCTTTGTCTATCCTCACCAAAACCAACATAGGTGGAACCAAGTCCATTTAAAGTCCATTTATAGTCTTTGGCGGAACCTAATAAAATACTCAGGATTGTAATAAATAAATAACATTTGCTGGGATTCCGCGTATGTAAGTTTGTGGTAAATTGCACTTACTTTGTGGGGTGTGCTCTATAATAGACCTCAGGAATCTACGTTACAGCAAGTTGTGGTCGGCCATGTTTGTGGACAAACGCAGTAGGGCTCAATATAAACCAATGAAAATTACAACAGAAAAAACGACTGATTTATAGTAATCTTTTAAAAAACATCTTACAAAAACTCTAAATAAAATGGACTAACGTGTATACCTTTATAAACGCTCGTTGTGTGTCTGAGAGCCTGATGATGGGCATTCCATAACATGTCTCAAGTGGTGAAGTGCAACTCAAGAAGCCGGGCACAGATGCTAAAGGGGGTGGATCTGGAGTGGATCAAATAAATTATTATTTATTTATAAATATTTATTGCTTATAACAGCTGCGTTAACCCATACATTACTTTGGAGCTCAACACGCTCAAAACAGTGGAGATGATAGTGGACTTCAGGAGAAACTCCCCTGCTCTCCCCTCACTGAGCATCATGAACAGCATTGTGGCAGCAGTGGAGTCATTCAGGTTCCTGGGCACCACCATCTCTCAGGACCTGAAGTGGGACACTCACATTGACTCCATTGTCAAAAAAGCTCAACAGAGGCTGTACTTTCTTCGTCAGCTGAGGAAGTTCAACCTCCCAAAGGAGCTGCTGAAACAGTTCTACACCTCCATCATTGAATCAGTCATCTGCACTTCAATAACTGTCTGGTTTAGCTCAGCTTTTAAATTTGACCTCCAAAAACTACGTCGAATAGTTCGGACTGCTGAGCGAATCATTGGTACAACCCTCCCTACTCTCCAAGAACTGTACTTATCCAGAGCGAGCAGAAGGGCTGCTAAAATCACTCTTGACTGCTCACACCCAGCACACTGCCTCTTTGAACTTTTACCTTCTGGTCGACGCTACAGAGCACTGTGCACAAGAACAGCCTGACACAGAAACAGTTTCTTCCCTCAGGCAATCCATCTCATGAACACTTGATGATAATTATTGTGGAACCAACATCACTACCTGCTGTACACTTTTTATACACACATACACTTATTTAACAACACACTTTACATGCCAATTTGCACATAACAGCTGCACATATAACGCTGTATATAGTAATATAGCTGTACATACACTCGTCAATTTGTATATTTGCATTTACTACTTCTTTTTTTTTAAATATATTTATTATCTGTTTTTTAGTTCTGTCTCTGTAATTCTGTTGCACTGTAGAAGCTCTGTCATGAAAACAAATTCCTTGTATGTGTGAACATACCTGACAATAAAGCTCTTTCTGATTCTGACTCTGATTACCAAATGAACTAGAGATTCACCGATCGACTGTCCAAGGACCAGAATCTTTTTTTTTTCCGAAAAAAACAGAAATTTTTTTTGCATCGCCAGCTTGACCGATGACTAGCGTGCAGTGTTGTCATAGTGATGCCCGCAGACACACAGCTTTTTCCACAGTCTGAAAATGTCACTATGTTATTAATATGTGGGGAGTCAACGGATCTTTCCAGAACAGAACAAATCACACACCATAAGATTGAATGGTTCCAACATGTCTGAGCTTTGATTTCATTTTCAAAGCAACCCACAGGCATGCAACAAAAGGCAAATCCACAAGACCACTTGCCATTTGCGATTTCAACTGCGTCCTAATTAAGTTACATCCTAAAACAATAAAGAGGTTACACTCAAATACCCCCCAAACCAGTTGTTGAGAGAGCTCAACAAACCCCTGTTGTTTCACGCCAGCAAATGGTGTCGGCGAGGGAATACACATCACAGGCAGACACAGAAGCAATCAAACGCAGCTTCTCTTATTGGACAATCCCTGTGTAGGCCACACCTATACTCAAGCCTATAAAACTTTGAACAATGAAAGTTTTTGTCGTCTTTGCTGGTCATCTTTGCCGCTCGTCACCATCGTCGCTGCTTGGACGTTGCTCTTCTTGTGTCGGCTGTTACATGGTCTCGCCGGAAGCCTTGTTGCACCATGGAGCAAACCGCGATTTTCACTGGCTGCCGGCTTGACCCCCGATCTGCTTGCGCAACAGCTTCAACAAAAACCATCGGGTCAATTCATCAGAATTCTGAAACACTGCCATAACTACAGAATTCCGCAGAGAGCCGAAACTCCAGGACGGACTTCACGAGACCGAAACTTGAAACCGCCTCATCCAACATCCGTATCCCTAGCAACCGACTCCAAACTTCCCTAAAAGTAAGGAAACCCCTCTCCACCGACGAGGGAATTCCAGCAC
Organism: Danio tinwini; assembly: GCA_903798205.1. NCBI lineage: Eukaryota > Metazoa > Chordata > Actinopteri > Cypriniformes > Danionidae > Danio > Danio tinwini. The sequence goes on along the minus strand of CAIGQZ010032901.1, from coordinate 702,555 downwards.
ATCACTGAAGTTGCTACGCTGACCAATCAGCTTCGCTGGGATTTTATTTGCTGGACAAATGAGTAGGTTAAGTGTAAGCTATCAATAATTCTAGGTGAATCATGTTCGAATCTTTAGATTCGATTCCCCAAAGTTTAAACGTGATTTAAACCAAAGAGCTGATTCCTTATAAATACAACCAGTTAAATAGCTTAAAATGTAATTTAAGCCATATTAAATGTTTATTTTATTATTTTATTCTTTTCTAATTCTTATTTTTAAAATGTTTGCTTTTATTTATTTAAAAAAATCTGGTTGACAATTTCAATAGTATCAGGATGCAATCTTTATGATGCAAGCTGAAATCTCTCAGACACCATGCACTCATTGGAGGAAGTCAAAATGGATTAGGGATGGTGGGTCTCAGTTGCTGTCCGGAACAAATTTAAGTTTTCAGCGTTCAACCCTTATTAGGAGGGACAGTGGATCTTTTTGTGGGGATGGTGGGTCTCTGAAATGACTAAGTCTCATTTGGAAGAAGGTGAGTCTGACTGGCGGGTTCACTCACTGGAATGAGTGATAACGCTCACTGCTTGAGTTGTAGACCCAGGTCCAAAAATGTCAGGCCATGCCCAACGAGAGGCCACCTTTCCTGGCCTACTGTCGAGACGTCCCGTGCCTGAAGGTACGTGCCCAATTCCGTTTATCTCTAACCTGCCATTGATTTTTCGATGACACGTAAAAATGTGACTTGGGCTCTGGAGATCTTGCGCCTGGCCGATTGGAGCTCTTGTGATGCCCTAGCAAGTGTGTCCAATTCCCGCTACCTGTAGGTGGGCGTGCTGTCACAGAGGGAGAGAGCCAGGGCCCCTCCAGCCAAGCAAACTGTCCCCAGGAAAGAGTGTCCGATTCCCGCTAGCTGTGGGTAGGGCTGTTGGCATGGAGGGGAGAGACCCAGGGCCCCTCCGGCCAAGCGAGCTGTCCTAGGAAAGAGTGTTCGATTCCTGCTAGCTGTGGGTGTGTGTTGGCCCGGAGGGGGGAGACCCAGGGCCCCTCCAGCCAAGCGAGCTGTCCCAGGAAAAAGTGCTTGATTCCCACTAGCTGTGGGTGGTAGTGTTGGCATGGACGTGGGACACCCAGGGCCCCTTCTGCCAAGCAAGCTGTCTCAGGAAAGAGTGTCTGATTCCCGCTAGCTGTGGGGAGGGCTGTTGGCATGGAGGGGGGAGACCCAGGGCCCCTTCTGCTAAGCAAGCTGTCTCAGGAAAGAGTGTCTGATTCCCGCTAGGGGAAGGGCTGGTGCACCGCAGCCATCTTTGAACTTTAATATAGCCAGATGGTAGAATGAGGAGAGGTTGGTGCAACTCCAAATTTGAACCAGCGAGCGACAGGTCCTTTGGGTCACCAATGGCACGTCTGGCTGGACCGTGCAGTTAGCTAGGTCTGTTCCCAGGTTCAAGTGTGGGGTGCCCGGGCACTGCTGGAGAACAGATGTTCTTCCAGGGATCCCTGCAGAGCTCGTGCTTGCCCCCCACACACAAAGTGCCTCGGCTAGCATTGTCGGAAGAGGACCAGGAACCAGGCGACCCCGAAGCCATGCTCTGGTGCGCTGACTCCCGCTGCCAGCTCGCTACAGAGCGCATCCAGGCCCAGCTGTCAGACCTCAGCAAGCAGGTGGACAGGGTAAGGTCTGCCCTGGGCAAAGTCAAACGCAGATACCGGGAGTTGTGGAGGGAGGGGAGGAGGTAGAGGAGAAGGAGGTCTTCTGCACCTCCACCAACCCCTGACCTGGTCCCTAGACGAGGGGCTGCCAGAGGTCCTACGCCTGCCGGGCCTCTGAAAGTCTACTTTCATCTCTATTCTGCAGACCTAACTGTGTTTCTTAGATACATGGCGAAAGAGTATGCCGATCCAGCGAGCTTCCTTTTTCTTAACCAGCCAGCATGAATCAAAGCCTGGTCTGTACTGCTGGGCCGCACACGCATGGCGGAGCCCACCAGGCAGCACTACTTCAAAATCATGGCGCAGTTCCTCGGTTACCTCTCGGAAACCCCGCCGGCCTCCTGTCACCTCTCGAGCTATGCCCTGGTGCTGATACACAGGGACGTCAGAGCTCTTATTCGCGACATACGCCGAAACGTCATGGTCAGGAGGTGAGAACCAAGCAGGCCAAAGAAGGCAGGCTCAAAGTACAGCCTGGTATGCTGTCAACAGACTGCTGAATGAAAAATCCCTGCCCTTCTAGGTGAATGTTCAGTCAGTCGGTCAGAGTTCTCACCACGCTCTTCAGGATGGTGGGAACACAACAAAAAAAAAGTTTCTACTTTGGAGCACCATCAGAGCCAATTTTTGATGGGGGTATGGTGGGTACACTGATTTTTTTTTGTGATTTCTGATTTGGGGCACCAACAGTTCTCGCTCAGTTAAATCATTCATGGTGTATGAGGTATGTTGGAAAAGTCTAATCTGTCTAATTGATGAGGAATACTGCCTTTGCCAGATAACCTCGAGACTCACCCCTGGTAAGTCAGTTTCTCTTTGGCTAGCCAAAGCATGGATGTGAACAGCAGCACATGTGATGTTGACTAACTGGCCTTACTGTCTCTCCTTTCCAGGAAGGATCCAACAGGAGGATGTTGCCATGGCAGTCTGCAAAGGGGAAATGTCAGGGGGCACGGCCGCTCGAACCAACAGATGACTTTGAATCTCCCCAAAGAAATATATACAATTTTCAAAAACAATACAGGTCATATGGTGTTCAGACATTTATCGCTATACAGTGTCTTTATTGGGGTGGGCTGGTAATTATTCCTGTCTTGCAGGTGGCATGTAGGACTGCCATGTCCAGGTTCAGCCTTGGTTAATAATCTATCAGGACAAATTATCTTTTTTGCAGCACAAGTAGGTGCTTGACTTTCTGCTATTCTCACGAGCAAAAGGAATTTAGGCTAATGTTAGATTTAAAATGAAACAACCACTATAAATATTATCATTTTAATAGGATAATAAGGATTTTTTGCGACGCGGTGGTGCAGTGGGTAGCAATGTTGCCTCACAGCAAGAAGGTTGCGGGTTCAAGCCTCGGCTGGGTCAGTTGACATTTCTGTGTGGAGTTTGCATGTTCACCCCGTGTTTGTGTGGGTTTCCTGAGGTTGCTCTGGTTTCCAAAGACATGCGCTATAGGTGAATTGGGTAAGCTAAATTGTCCATAATGCATGTGTGTGAATGAGAGTGATGAGTGTTTCCCAGTGATGGGTTGCAACTGGAAGGGGATCCACTGCTTAAAACACGTGCTGGATAAGTTTGTAGTTCATTCCACTGTGGCGACTCCAGATTAATTAAGGAACTAAGCCGAAAAGTAACCTTCATTCTCAGCCACTAGACTTTTCTGACAGGGTATTGGAGTGTCACAGAGTGTCAGAATGTTGTGGGACTGCTGTACAAGAGTTATTATTAGGGATTATAGGTCGCAAAATTTAGCGGTTTTTATTTTAGCGTTTTTTTGTAAAAACATGATGGTAAAACACAAACGCGGTTATAAATATATTAAAACATGTGTTTGTTTGTTGTAAAAATTCGTAATACTGGCAAAAAAAATACAAATTTGTGGCTCTCCTTACTTCCGGGTGAAATATGGTTGTACTATGTTAACTTGCCAGTATCATGTGATCTAGTTCAAAAACTCTTTACTGTGGTAACTGACTGGTACTATAACTGCACATTAACATTTGCCGATAATGAAAAGCTATTTATTACAGCCAATTTTTTCTATCTGTAAGCTTTATGTTTAATTAAAGTTAGTCAATTAATACAGCTCAGAGCATGTTTTGTGTATCTTTGTGACCAGTAGCTGTGTTATATTCCAGCCGGTTGTTTTTATTTATGTAATGTAATGTGCGCATTTATTGTGTATGGCCATACACCCAAAGTGCTTCACAATCATGGGGGGGTTTGTCTCTCCACACCACCACCACCAGTGTGCAGCATGAGTATGAATGGGAGGCCATGATCGTTTGAGGGACTTTGGCCAGAACACCAGGGTTACACCACAACTCTTTACGAGAAGTGCCATATTATTTTTAATGACCAAAGAGAGTCAGGACCTCGGTTTAACATCTCATCCGAAAGACAGCGCCCACTGACAGTATAGTGTCCCCTTCACTTTTATTGGGGCATTAGGACTCACACATACTACAGGTTAAGCACCCCCCGCTGGCCTCACTAACACCGCTACCAACAGCAACCTAGTTTTTCCCATGTGGTCTCCCATACAGGTATGGGCTGCAGGGTGATATGGCTGTTATTCAGCAGCTGCTGATAAACCTGTCTGGCTTTATTCTGCGAGAACAACTTGCTGGATGTACAATATCCCTACTTATATACTTATATACTTAAAAAAGTGTCTATTTTAAGGGATAGTAGTGACTTCAGGCAACTGTATTTTAAGAATAACACATAATTATCAATAATCATTTGTGCCTCAATAATCAATAATCATTTGTGCCTCTCTAATGATTTACTTTTAAAAGACGTTTTCTATGTGGCGTTAAAGTATGTTGTGGAAAGTGTTAAACATAGCACCTTTAGGATTCAACTCTGTCTTCACAGTAGAGTCTTTAGAAGCAGAAGTGCTTTGATTTCCTTTCTCTCTCGGCTGTTCACAGCCTCTTTGTTTATTCACCAGAAGAAGGAGAGTATCAGTTTGTCAAGAGCGGATCTGGTCTTTCCAGAAACTCTTGCTTAGCCAAAACACTTGTCACAAGGAAGCCCTCAAGAGGAATTCTTTTCAATAGTCTTTTTTCCTGCTCACAATTCATAACCAAAAGCATGTATCATAGACTTTAGTTTTGTTTTGTTAATCCCATTGAACAAAACACATTTCCTGGGCTATAAGGTGACATTCCATTCCTTTCTATTGTTTTTATACAGTTTCAAACACTAATCAAACAATATCCCACGCCATAAAATATAAATTTATTTACGTAGCCTATACATATATATT
>CAIGQZ010032901.1:678841-697477 GCA_903798205.1 Danio tinwini | reverse complement strand
CACACACACACACACACACACACACACACACACATATATATATTTAAGTAGTTTTTATTTTTTTTTTTTAAAACATGTTAGGGTCAAAATTATTAGCCCCTTTAAGCTATATATTTTGGATAGTCTACAGAAAAAACTATTGTTGTACAATAACTTGCCTAATTACCCTAACTTGCCTAGTTAACCTAATTAACCTTGTTAAGCTGTCACTTTAAGCTGTATAGAAATGTCTTGAAAAATATCTAGTAAAATAATATTTACTGTTATCATGGCAAAGATAAAATAAATCAGTTTTTAGAAATAAGTTATTAAAACTATTATGCTTAGAAATGTGTTGAAAAAATCTCATCGTTAAACAGAAATTGGAGAAAAAAATAAACAGGGGGGCTAATAATTCAGGAAGGTTAATAATTCTGACTTCAACTGTAAATAAAGATTATTATATTTATATATATATATATCATCTGAAATAAATAAGCTTTCCATGGATGTTTGTTTTCTTAGTACAGGAAAATAATTGGCTGAGAAAATCTGTAATCTGAGGGATCAAAACAATCCAAATATTTTACAGCTGTACATATTACGCTGTTTAATTCTCAAGTCCACATTAAAATCAAAAATTTTGATATATTTACAGTAGGACTAAAAATCTTTATGGAACATGATCTTTAATACATTTTTTAATAATTTTTTGACCCATGTTTTTCTCTGATTTTTGCCAAAACTCTACTTGCAAGTTTAACCCAGGCATTGAGTTTGTTCATATTTTACTTTTTAAATTTTATTTTGAAACAGTGTATGATTTTTAGAGTATACATGCAAGCACACACACAAACACACACATGCATGCACAAAATAAAAAGAAAAAGAAAAAACAATGGCATTATATATTTACAGTTGTTAATTACCCTAATAGTTTTTTTGGATACTTTAATTTAAATGATAATGATAATTTAGTTTAATGCAGTTTGTTGTCACTTTGATGACTTTGTTTTGTCACTTTTGTGCTATTGAAGGTGCACATAAAGACAAAAGAAAGGAAAAAAAGAGTTGTTTTAGTCAGTGGTAACGTTCAATCACATATTACCCTCTTCAGAAAATACTGCATAAATCATGAGAATAAACGTTTGCAAAGTGGGAAGTGGGAAGATTCATGAGTAATTTAACACTGCTCATCTTCACCACCTGTATATTAGCAGCTGCTTTCTCTTTCCCATTAGACAATTTCATAACCTAGTCATAATCTGGTGCCTTTTTATCTGTAGTACTGTTATCTAAAATACCATGCTTTTGTTTTGAGGATTATTATGTATTAGAGAAACTATTCTCTAACAAAAAAACTATCTTTGGACTTTTGAATGTAATATATTTAAATGTTTTTGAAATAAGTCTCTCACCATCATACAGAAGCGTATAAATCAAAGATGTACATATTTGATGACAAAATCCTGATGTAACATTTGTTAATTGATTACCTAAGATGTAGATGGTCATTATTCGCATGAATTAATTTGACTCATGTTATAGTTTTTGATTGTACATAAATCATCAGATTATGTAAAGCAATAATTTTGGTAATATTACATGATTATTATTTGTCTCATAATTTGTCATGTGCAGGAGTTGTTAAAAATGACAAAAAGAAAAATAAAATCTTCAAAAATTATTTTTAGTTTATCGTTAAACAGGAATGTGGAACATAAAGCTAGCCCTAAATAAAACATAATCCTGACAAATATGATTTACTCCTTTATTGTTATTTGTAATCTTACCAAATCCGTATTGTGGATTATATTGAACAGAATTTATCTTATATAATGCAATGTTTAATAATATTGAATTCCTTGCACAGGCAAACAAAAATGCTCAAAATGCATTGCTTTCAAAATGTCAGAAGCCTAAGATTGATTTGCATATTAGATATTTTGGCTAAACAAACTCTGGAGATCTCAAATTGACTTAAGCATGTGAATTCATTCATTCATTTTCCTGCATGTCTTTGGACTGTGGGGGAAATTGTAGCACCTGGAGGAAACCCACACAAACACAGGGAAACACATGCAAGCTCCACACAGAAATGCCAAATGAAACAGCTGGGACTCGGACCAGCGAACCATTTATTTATTTATAATAAACAAAATTTGAGTTCATTTACTTATCCTTAGACCATGAAGATGTATTTTTTTCTTTACTAAAAAATTAAAGAAGATTTTTCATTGAATCTGTCTTTTTTGGTGACTTGTATAATTAATCTTGTATAATCCTGTTTTTGAGATTAAAAATAAAATGTCCAAAAAAGTCCAGATCAGTCACAGTGGACCCTGATTGTCATATGAAGCAACATAATCAGTTTGTGCAATAAACATTAGGCCATAACCACAAGTTTCATTGCTTTATTAATTAATAATTGTTCATATAAAGAATACCGATGTGTTTCAGCAAAATGAACATTGTTAAATTTGATTTCATCTTGACTTTAATATCAAAAACAGGATACCTTTGACTTGCATTATGTGAATCACAAATGACTATAGGTTATGTCCCACTGAAGATTAGAAAACACCTCTTTAGTGGCCTGAGGGTGACTAAATTAACTGTAAATATTCATTTTTGGAACAGCTTATATTGGGGCAAACTAATGCTTTAAGAGCACATTTCTATACAGAGACAATTGATAAATCGGGGCATTCAGGGTGTCAGGGATTTGTTTTCTCAATGTGTCCTGCCAGTGTCAGGCTCGTATGTCTCTTTTCGGTGCATAAAGGGTTAAAACAGGCGGTGAATGTGCAGCTCGATTCTCCTCCCTCCATCAGCCTCTTCTCTTGCTCCACTCACTGGCCTTTAACAAGGGTGCTGTTGCGGGACTCTTTTCGGAATATGTACCAATAACCCCCAACCGGATAGGCCTGCTTAAAGCGAAACAACAGAAACACACTGGCCAAACATTGAGGTGAACGTCCGGTGTTTTTGAAACAGAATTTTAAAACTATCCTCACTGAAAACATGCGGAGATGTCGAGAGGAGTACAATTGCCCATAGGATCCCAAAGTTGGGACTTTTATGTCAGGGAATGAGAGGTAAGGACACAAAGGACTTTGGTTCTCGAGGGTCAGTGTAAGATTTTTAAGATGTTATTCTCTTATTCAGCTGAGTCACGCAAGCAAATCTCGCATTTTCAGTATTCAGCTATCGTGCCGCAATACCGCATTATGAAGACGCAGAAGACGTTAAAGGGCTTTTTATTCTTGTTCCGCTATTTCGAAAGGCACATAAGAACGATTTTTTATGGGGCTAATTTGCCATTTCAGTAGATTAAAATCTGCATTGAAATCTGCAGTTTGAGAGGGGTGTGAATTGCGGGAGAGCTGGTTCTCAACCTGGACTGAAAGTTGTTTTGTGGTTGTTGTGAAATAGATTGCTAAATAAACTTGTTTTTGGGAAAACACAGGATTTGGCTTTTAAGGGCAGTTTTTTCCCCATATTATTCTGAAATCTGACGTCAATTTTGGATACGCTATTTTACATTTAGGCAAAATTTAGTTTATTAATAATTCCACATTACAACTTTTAATATGGAAATTCTCTAGGTTATTCAGCGAAGCAGGCTTTTTTCTTAAGTAGATTATTTCTTTGTATTGTACCATCTGTATGTAAATCTATTGTCTTATCTGAAATAAAATTATGGGACTTTTAATGCCAAATTTTTGTACAAATAAATAGACACTTTTTAGTTATCACATTTTCACTTTACGAAACTAAATAATTATAAGACTTAAATAATATTAATAATAATAAAAAAAAAAAAAAATAATAGTAATAATAAAAAAATGCGTAGCTATAATCAGTTATTTGCTTGTCATGACATAATCTATTTCCTGAATTCTGATTACTGTAGGTCACGGTGACAAACTATTTCCAATTTATGTATTTTTAAGACTCATAGTATTATTATTTTTTTATATAAGCTAAGAAAGATTGTCATACATTTAATGCATACAATGAAGATGTTTTTATGCCAAATACCTTTAGACCAAGAATCAATTGATAATACATTAAAAAGTCCTTAGGACGACAGTACAGCCTCAAAACGTATTTATTGTCATTTTGAAACTATGTTTACATTTTCTTATCACAATTATATAAAACGTATCCATATATACACAGTTAAAGTCAGAATTATTAACTACCTTGAATTATTATCCCCCCTGTTTATTTTTTCCCCAATTTCTGTTTAATGGAGAGATTTTTTCAACACATTTCTAAACATAATAGTTTTAATAACTCATCTTTAATATCTAATTTCTTTTATCTTTGCCATGATGACAGCAAATAAGATTTTATTAGATATTTTTCAAGACACTGTTATTCAGCTTAAAGAGACATTTAAAGGCCTAACTAGGTAATTAGGTTAACCAGGCAAGTTAGGGTAATTAGCCAAGTTATTGTATAACACAGGTCTGTTCTGTAGACTATCAAAAAAAATATATAGTGGGGCTAATAATTTTGACCTTAAAATAGAGGGGCTAATAATTCTGACTTCAACTGACAAAGGACAGTTCATTGGACTCTTTGGAGAACAAAACATGTTTCACATTGCCTACAGGCCAAGATTTTTGCTGCTGGCACTATTGAAACTGACGTTTGGCATTGGCACAAGTGACTAAAGGTTTGCCTATAGTAGCACAACCGTATATATATATTGACCCTGTGGAGCTCCCTGATGAACAGTTTTGGTGGAAACAGGAGAATTGAGGTGCACAATTAATTCTGAAGTGAATTAGGCAGCTCTGGTTTTATGTCTTTTGAATACAATCCGGGTTAGCACCCGGACATCCCTTTCAAACACCTTTTTATTGAATTCAAAGTTACAAGGTTCATTGTTCTATGACATTACCCTGGATACCTTGGCTCTTCATACATCACAAAAAAAATTCTGTCTTGGTCAGAGAAGCGCCGGCAAGATGCACACCACCACTTTGTTTTCTTTTGAACTCTCATATGTCACCTATAATTGTTGTGTGCATCGCATCATTATAAGTAAAACTGTGCTATTACTTTGCTAATTAAACATTCTCTGCTCTAACTGGTCGAATTTGCAAGTGCAATCAATGAAGGTTGGCCACCAGGCTGATCAAATCTAGCCTCCCAATACTAGTGTTTCAGTTTCTTTGTCAGTTGACAATGAAATGTAGTCAGTTTCATTGCCAGTGTTTCAGTTTCATTGTCCAACCCACGTATGTATGCATATACAGAGAGGAAAATAAGTATTCAACATGTTACAATTTATTTCTCAGAAAACATATTTCTAATGGTGCTGCTGACTTGAAATTTTTACCAAATGTTAATATTAACAACCAAAGAAATACTTATAAAAAGAAATGCATATAAAATGAAATGGCACAGGAAAAAGTATTGAGCACATGAAAAAAGGGAGGTGTAGAAAGGCAGTAAAAGCCCAGACAGTAGTTTCAAATCTCTCAGTAGTTCTTTAGCAAATCTCTGCCCTATCTCATTGTAAATTAATATTAGCTGCTTCAGTCCAACATCTACTTTAGCAAGATGGTGAAGATAAAACTAGAGTGGATGTTTTAGCAAGACAATGATCCAAAACACAGCCAAGGAAACTCTCAAATGTTTTAGAAAAAGAAGAATATCAAACTGTAGAATGGCCTGGCCAATTACCTCACTTAAATCCAATAGATAATACAAAATAAAGACCAGTTTGGATAGACGAAACTCACAAAATCATTTTTACACTTTGTTGAAGTTTGTGAAGAATAAATCTCACCTGAGCATTGTTGCAGCATTGCATGTGTCCATATGAGAATGGTCTTTAAGCTGACATCACCAAAAAAGCCTAGACTTAGTTAAATAGTCAAAACCTTTCATTTTTTTCCTTGGCTATTAAATACAAGGGGGGGGGGGGGGGGTAGGAGTATTGAACATGTCATGTTTTTTCCTGGGAATAAAATTTCTAAAGGAGCTGGTAACATGGAATTGAACCAGATTTTGGTAAAAACACAAACAATACAAACAAAAAAAATAAATATATAATATTTATAATAATATATAACAAAAAGAAAAAATTGAAAAAATTGTTGTGTGTAATAACAACAGAATAACAAAAGGAGAAAGTACTGAACTGCTGAAATGCATTTGATACCTTATATAAAAGTCTTTTTGGTGATGGCAGCTTAAAGACGTCTCTCTTATGGAGAATGAATTTTCTTTAGTTGTTATCAAGATCTGGTGAAAATTTTAAGTCAATAGCACCTTTAGAAATATGTCCTCTGAGAAAAATGGATTTGTGTTGAATGCTTGTTTCCCCCACTTTATATGTGTGTATGTGTGTATACACACACAGTACAGATTTATGTGGAAAAGCATTGTGTATAGCAGCAGTGCTTGTTTTTCAAATTCTGGCCTCTTTGCGCAGCACTCTGGGTTCCAACAGCCACGCAGCAGAAATGTGTTGTTAAGCAAAGGCTGTTATTGATTATCGTCTAAACCCGAGTGTGTCGTCACATCAAGGTCATGGTCTGTCTACCATCAGATCAGTTTCTCAGCTCTGTTTGCTTTTTGCTTTTAATGTGTGTGCAGGTCTCTTTATTTCAGGGTGTGGTTTTGTTTATATCAATTTCTTAATTTGTTTGAGAAGGTAGTATGGCTTTGTCTTTAAATACAGTGTACAGAGTGCATTTCAATATGGTGCATATACAGTTGAAGGCAAAATTATTAGCCCTAATGTCAAGGTGAATGCATTTTATTATTATTATTTAAACATAATACTATTAATAACTAATTAATTTTGTTTTTGCCCTGATGACAGTACATAATATATTATTTGCAAGATTTATTTGCTAGTATTCAGGTTAAAGTGAAATAAAAAAAAATTAAATGCTTACCTAGGTTAATTAGGTTAACTAGACAAGTTGGGCTAATTAGGCAAGTCATTGGACAACAGTCTTTTTTTCTGTAGTCATTAAAAATACTAATTTCTTGCTATATATATATTTATATATTGTTATATTTATATGTATTTATATAAAAATATACATATATTTATATATATTTATTCATCATTTATTATTATTTTTTTATTCCAGCTAAACTAAAAGAAAGTCTTTAGAAGAAAAATATAATAGGAAAAACTAAAACTTTGGTTGGATCATGAAACTGAAACTACACAATAATTCATTAGTATGGTGTAGGCCTTCCTTTTGTGGTCAATAAAGCATCAATTTATCCTGGGAATGACAGATACAAGTCCTGTACAGTGGTCAAAGGGATTCTGAGCCATTCTTCTTGCAGAATAGTGACCAGGTCACTACGTGATTCTGGTAAAAAATTAAAACTTTCTTTAATATTTGCCATGATGACAGTACATAATATTTTACTAGATATTTTTTAAGATACTAGTATTCAGCTCAAAGTGCAGTTTAAAGGCTTAACTAGGTTAATTTGGCAAGTTAGGATAATTAGGCAAATCTTTGTGTAACAATATAAATATTGCTTAGAGGGATAATAATATTGGCCTTAAAATTATTTTTCTTTTCTTTTCCGAAATGCAACATTTTCTCTAGAAAAAATGAAAGAAATTTTCTAGAGAAAATACTAGAAAAGACTGTGAAGTATTCCTTGCTCTGTTAAACATCACTTGGGAAATATTTTAAAAGAAAAACAAACCATAGGAGGGCTAATAATGTTGACGTCAACTGTATATATATTCATACATAAAATAAAATAGCTAAATATATAACAGTCCATACAAAGCTTATTTTTTAGCTTTCAGATGATGTATAAATATCAATTTCAGAAAATTTACCCATATAACTGCTTTTGTGGTCTAGGTTAACAATTACGACAGAACATAATTAATTTTTTTTCACACATTTTTCTATTCATAAAAAAAAAAAAATAATACATATATATATATATATATATATATATTATTTTAGGGGACAACTAAAAAAGTCTGGGAAAACTATTTGGATTAAACGGGTTGAAATTTAATGACACTTACGATTTCTAAGTGTACTCAGAATGCTGGCTATCTACAAACAAGGACAGCTAGGGCCATTCATTAGCTAACAACAAAGTTGACTTACTCTTCCATTGACTGACTCTTCCATTCCTCTGGTTTAGCTTGCATACTTCAAAGTTGAATATTCATCACAAATTAGATTTCCTCCATTTGTGTTCTTTTAGGTTTTTGTAGGCTTTTAAAGATTCTTTGGAGTAGGACGAGTTGATAAGGTAGTAGTAAATCCTAATACTGCAGGTCAGGACAGCTATCCGTTTCTTTATTAATATATGTGAAAAGCACCCTGGGGGCGTTATAGGGATATTTATTCATTTTACTTCGGCTTACTCCCTTTATTTATCAGGGTGTTGCCACAGCGTAATGAACCACCAACTTACCCACCATATGTTTTACCCAGCAGATGCCCTTCCAGCCACAACACAGCACTGGGGAACACCCATACACTCTTGCATTCACACATACACTACGGCCAATTTAGCTTATTCAATTCACCTGTACTGCATTTCTTTGGATTGTGGGGAAAACCGGAGCACCCAGAGCGTGAACACAGGGAGAACATGCAAACTCCACACAGAAATGCCAACTGACCCAGCAAGCGCTCGAAGCAGCAACCTTCTTGCTGTGAGGCGACAGTGCTAACCACTGATCCACCGCAGATTCTCATTTTTTCACATTGATATGTGAACGTACTTTATAAGCAAACATTTATTGTAAGCAACATTTATTGTTTACCAGCATTTTTGATATTGAGCATCTTCCAGACATGAACTTTATTTGTTTATTTTTTACTTATTTATACCTTAAATTTGTTATTTTGTTTATGACTACATACTTTCTATTTTTAAGTCTAGACTGACAGCTTAAATCATCTTGAGTCATGTAGCATAATGTAAGTCCACGTGGACTTAACACGCATTATGTGAGTTTCAAGTTTTACTGGTTTTGAGCTATTTGTATCAGTGAAGCTGCTTGTTTTGCTCTTCTCTTCAGAAGTGTGTCGTTTAGGCACACGATGAACTGCAGCAAGCAGTATTTCAAAAAGGGATTAAAGTTTCCCAAATATGCTATTTTAAAAGTTGGTTTTAGTGGTCTACTGTAGTATACATCATGTGTAGAATACATCATGTAGATAAAAAAAAAATGTTTATTTTATCTTTATATTAATTTCATATGACCTCATTTTGCAAATAGTATCAAATGATTCTTTCGTAGAATCATACTTTTGAACCCCCTCCTTTTTGAGAGTCTACTCTGCTTGGATTGGTCATATGACTCCATTCTGCTCTGATTGGATGACTCAACTGTGCTCTGATTGGTTCACTGATCTACAGTATACAAAATGACTGGATTACTCATTATGTGCTAAACTGCCAAGGGGCACTGAAGCCACTGGAAGTGTTCAATCCACCATTTTACCATTCCCTACCAGTAGAAGGCATTAGTATCTGCATTAAAGGTATCGGTTGCTCCCCTTCAAAAATGACCTGCTGTGCACTCTACAAGTGTGACATGAAGTTCACTAAAGGATGTGGCACATCAGTTCACTTTAAGCTTATTTGGTCATGTAGGGATGGGTATCGTTAAGGTTTTAACGGTATTACTACTTTTATTGATACCACTTATCGGTTCGGTACTTTATCAGTACTCTTATCTGTACTTTTTGTAGATTTATTTTTAACAAAATTAACATCACTTTATTTTGTTATTATGTTTAATGTAAAATAAAATTAGGCTAATAATTGTAAAACAAATAAATAAATAAAAATGTCCTGTAAAAGATTGTACAATGTTTTGAAGGAACACATAGGAGCATGCAGGTAGCCTGCAAAGTATTCAGTTTTTAAACATTCTTTTGGAGAATAATCAACACGTTTGCTATTTCTTTCAGAAGTCTGGACCTTTCTTGTCTTACTGTGCTTTCTGCAGAGTACACTCTTTGAGTTGCAAAATGCAGTTAAACTATCAGCTGTGGTGATGTTTATGATTTATTAACACATTTACATAAATGAGTTAACTGTGTTTGGAATTAAAGTAATTCCAAGCTTTAATCTAGAGCTTTTTGCAATGTAAAAATAAGCATTTAAAAATATATAATTTCTTAATAAGCATAGTTTATTATTATTTATCTATTTGTAAATACAGTAATGTAAAAGTGTTTCAAGATTTAATATTTATTTAGGCTACTGCAGAAAAAACAATACTATTTTCAACGTAACCAAATGTGTGTGTTTATTAAACTATTAATATTATACTAATTTAGAGAGACCTTATGTGATTGACTCCTAGCATTAGGATGTATTTGACGTAAGGTTAGTAGCTAAGCAGTCAAAAACTTTGCATTAGTCTTTCTGCAGTTAATGCACTTTTGAAAGATGCAGATTGCTTGTGTTTCCACTTTGTCAGGCATTGTTGGACCATTGTCCACTCGGAAAATACAACCATACACTTGACTGTTTGGTTCTCTTTGTCATTGTCACTCTATTAAGTGCAAGCTTACGAGCTGTGTGCACAAGTTTTGTGTTGTGTGTGTTTAGCACAAGCAAGCTATGTAGGTGGTAAGATGAAACAGCTTTTTATTTCATTCCAATATAATGTGTACAAGCTGATGTATTTGAGATTAAATTCCCACCTAAAAAGTAGAACAGTCAGAAAAATAATGTGTGTAAATCAAAATATTGACATTGCTTGTAAAATTATAACACGCAAAAGTTATTCTCTATAGATTTATACAGTGTAGTTACTATTTTTAAACTGAAACGGGTAGTAATTCATAATTTTTACTTATTTAAATTTTTACTTATTTAAGACCGTACTTCTTCACTTTTACTTGAGTACAAAAGTGTAGTAAGTACTTCATCTTTTACCAGAGTCATTTTAAACATGAGTACTTGTACTTCTACTTGAGAAATGGATGTGTGCACTTTGCCACCTCTGATTGCGCAGGACAAGATGAACATTTTTCACATAGGATTGCCAAAAGTTAAGACTAATATCAAAAATCACAAATTAGAAATGGTTGGTCAGTTAAATTATGCTACTGTAGGTAACAATTATTTTGCAATAATTCTCCTGTACCAATTGCAGAACTGTTAACGTCAGAGCTTATCGATACTTCAGTCTTTTATAATTTAGCACTGGTAAACCAGTTTCAAGTTTTGGTACCCATCCCTACATTTATGTGTATGTTTTTGGTCTTTTTTTTCTTATGAAGCAAAAAGAAGTGCCAACTGATAAATTAAATAATAAATTACTGTATAATATACTCCAAATAGCGAAACCACCTGGCAGTTATAAATGAAAGTAACATCTCTTTTTTTAAGCAGGTCTTAGAGCCTTATCCAAATACAATTATATTCATTAATTAACTGTTACGCTCTTTAAATTGAATTGGCATCATATGAGTTTACTGACCATGTAATTGGCTAAACAAACACCTAATTCTAACAAACCACTTTTAACCAAATCAGAATTGCAAATAAGTGCAACTAAAGTTGTAATCAAAATGCAAAACCAACCTTACCTTTAATTGGTAAAGGAATAATTCTTTCCTACTAGCAAAAATGTAAGCAAAAGATGCTTAATTAATTATATAACTTACGCTTTGTACTGCCTCACTGAAAACCAAAATCGCTTCAAATATGTATTCAAAATTATTGAATGATCAGGTTTACATAGAGTCTGACAAAAAAGTATCATATAAGCTGCCTCTTATTATACTCTTCTCAGGATTTTTATTGATGGCAGAAATGCTTTTCGATTTGTTTACATCAGACAGTACACATGGAGATTTCAGTTGAAACCAGTGTCTTGTTTTATGACATCATGAGCAATCTATTATAGATCAGTGGATTATTTAAATGACTTATCTCGGCTTTGGTTGGTTATATGGCAATACTCTGCTCTGACTGGATATCAAACTCCACCTGTTCTGATAGGTCAGATTAGGACATGGCGATACAGCAAAAAAAAAAAATTACAATTTAATGTTTCATATAGTTTGGTATAGATAATTATTACATATTTTTTAATAATCCATTTAGGAATATTAGGATTTTTTGTTTAACCACTTTATTTTAATTTACCAATATTACTAAGGCTAATAGTTTTAATAGTCAAAAACAAAAATAAATTAACAAAAACATCTTGTATCTTATGTCTTATAATAAAATAAACATAAGTGTTAAAGAAACTCTTAAACTTGATAAAATGTTACAAAGTGTGTGCAGTGGAAAAGTGTAAATAAAGAACAATCCAAGCAAACTTTTAGGTAGATCAGCATCTGTAAGATGTCAATAATAATGATACAGTAAACCTCAAACTTTGTAAACAAATCAAGTTATGATAATCAAGCTTTCAAGTAAAGGAACCAACCATGATATTCAAATACATATTGCAACATTACAAATTGTAAGCAAGAAAGACAAGTTGGATGACTACTATACCCCTATGCAAAAAAAAAAAAAAATTCAGATGGGGTGCTAGTGGCTGGGCAAAGAAAAGAAACCAAAAAGCCACTCTGGTGACCTGATACATCCTTTTTTTATTAACAATATTCTCACTGCTGCTGGCCACGGCACTCATTTTCGTGTTTGTTATTTTAACCTGAGGTGGCAATGACGCAACCCAAAACTCACAGGTGAAAATTGCGAGGCACGTGGTTTCCTTCAATATTTTCAATGCACTTTGTGTTCGCTCTCCCCTGTCATCTGTCATATCTGGGTTACCATCCACTGTTTTCTCAAAGAATAACATACGGACAAACCATTGCTGCAGTCCGACTACAAGTTTTGTTTATTGGAGAAAATGAAAAAGCACTGCATTATTTGGAGGCTCTGTGTTTGTCTGAGAATCAGAAAGAGCTTTATTGCCAGGCATATTCACACATACAAGGAATTTGTTTTTGTGACAGAGCTTCTACAGTGCAACAGAATTACAGAGACAAGCCTAAAAAGAGATAATAAATATATTTTAAAAAGTAGTGAATGCAAATATACAAATTGATGAGTGTATGTACAGCTATATTACTATATACAGTGTTATATGTGCAGCTGGTATGTGCAAATTGGCATGTTTACATGCCAATTTTTTTTTCTTTGCCCAGCCACTAGCACCCCATCTGAATTTTTTTTAGCATAGGGGTATAGTAGTCATCCAACGTGTCTTTCTTGCTTGTTGCAATATGTATTTAAATTGTGTTGTTAAATAAGTGTATGTGTGTATAAAAAGTCTATAGCAGGTAGTGATGTTGGTTACATAATTATTATCATCAAGTGTTCATGAGATGGATTGCCTGAAGGAATAAACTGTTTCTGTATCAGGCTGTTCTGGTGCACAGTGCTCTGTAGCGTCGACCAGAAGGTAAAAGTTCAAAGGGGCAGGGTGCTGGGTGTGAGCGGTCCAGAGTAATTTTTGCAGCCCTTCTGCTCGCTCTGGATAAGTACAGTTCTTGGAGAGTAGGGAGGGTTGTACCAATGATTCGCTCAGCAGTCCGAACTATTCAACATAGTGGTCAGAGGTCGGATTTGGAAGCTGAGCTAAACCAGACAGTTATTGATGTGCAGATGACTGATTCAATGATGGAGGTGTAGAACTCTTTCAGCAGCTCCTTTGGGAGGTTGAACTTCCTCAGCTGATGAAGAAAGTACAGCCTCTGTTGAGCTTTTTTGAAAATAGAGTCAATGCGAGTGTCTCACTTCAGATCCTGAGAGATGGTGGTGCCCAGGAGCTGAAAGACTCCACTGCTGCCACAATGCTGTTCATGATGCTTAGTGGGGGGAGAGCAGGGTAGTCCACTATCATCTCCACTGTTTTGAGCGTGTTGAGCTCCAGGTTGTTGTGACTGCACCAGACAGCCAGTTGTTTAACCTCCTGTCTGTAAGCAGACTCGTCACCGTACTGAATGAGGCAAGGTAATTACTCTACCATTATTACCAAAATGTATATATTTCATACAACGTGTGAAGCAGATTAGTTAGTTCTAGTTACATGAATTGCGATGCGCTCGTGGCATTCTGAAAAGTTAAGATGTGTTTTTTGACTAGGTATACCTAAAAAAATGCTAGCATGTGTGCTTTGCTCCCTATTTGGAAATAACAAACATACACCCTAAGCTTATAGGCATTCCTTTTAAAGCATGCTCTGCAGCCACATGTTAATTAAACTATAACGCTTCATATCAAAACTTTTTGTTTTTTTATCATTATTGACAATGGTGCGCAGTACCAATACCATTTTTTTAAGCCCAGCCTTAGGTCAGATGACACTATTCTGTTCTGATTAGTTAGGTGGCTCCACTTATGCTGTGATTAGTCAGATGGCACTACTATGCTTTTATTGATCAGATGGCACTGCACTTTTTGCTCTGATTGGTCAGATGACTCCACATTTGCTTTGATTTGTCAGATGGTAGTACCTCTGCTCTTAATGGTCAGTTGGCTACACTTCAGCTCTGACTGAACAGATGACTTCCAGAAACATCTATTACCACATTTGAATTTCATCTGCAGACCTTATACATTAATAAACACTTACATTAGAACCTTTTGAATACTAAACTCCCATTCCCGTCTTCTTCTCGACAAACAAGTAGTCAAACTCACACTAGCTGAGCTCTAAAAAGAACAGATAGTGGTACAGAAACTATGCATTTTTGATTTTTTTTAAATTTTCTTGTGGTTTCTCTAGCCAGGTGGCTCATTAGACCAGGGGCTCATCTCTGGTTTCCAAAATGCATCACAAACTGCTTGAGAAACTGTTCTACTATAATAATTGGAGATGAATAAAATGTGTTCAATAAGATGTAATTGTGTTTACTAACTGTTTATTTAGTTTAACATGAATTTTGAACTGTAGGCCTACATAAGCTCGAAACAGTGATTTATTATTATTATTTTGTTGGCCTTAATCCGACTAAAGTCATAACTGAACTAAGCAGAAATTAAATTAAGACGTGGAGTATGCATATATTAGTGGCATTATTGAAGTAAACATTGTGAAATACAGAAGTTTTTTTTCTTTCCATTCGGCCCACGTTATTAAATTCAATAACACTCTCACCAGTCCTTACTCCCTATTTGCAACTAATACCCCAGTTTGTCATGGGGGAATGAATGAAATGTTTATGAGTGAAAGTTAAACTGCGGAACTGCAGTTAAAGTCACCCAAAATTACAGGAAACTCTTACATGAAAGCACTTTGCATAAACACCTTAATTATATTTTGTCTATTAAGGCAAATAACTAGATGACAGATGTCCATGTAAGCGTAGTCAGTAGTGTCTTCAAAGTAAGTGAAAGATCCAGAAGGCCATTCTGCTGATTTGGTTTAGAACGGCACTTTTTTTTAGACTGCTCACCGGTCAGGTATACATCCGCGCTAAAATATCAAGGTGAAAGTCAACAAAGCTTGCATAAAATAGACCCAGCTCCAAAACCAACTTTGAGAATAGATTAAAGGTGATATTTTTATTATTAATGGTGATATAATCTTGCATTAATGCAGCATGTTAACGCCGATAACGGTTTACCACTAGTTCTTAAGTATTTCGTTTAATATTGATAAACTTTAAAGTCCACATAAAGCAGAAGCTGTGACCATTTTTTTGTATTGTGATGCAGTTCCTAGAGAAACAGAATATTAAATGAGAAAACAGTGGGCGTGGCTTGTTTTTTTTACTGCAAGCTGATTGGATGTAGTAAAGTAGGCACTTCATTCAGAAAGATCGGGAAAAGGTTTTAGAAGGGTTATTACAACCTAACAGACACCTCCTTGTCATCACCATTTATGTTTGTTGACATAACTGACAGTTGGAGGGTCATGATTAAGTACATTAACCATGCACAACTCTTAAAACTTATGTAATTGATAATTTTATATAAAAAAAAACAGGTAGTGCATTTTCAGATTTCAATTAAAGATTACAAGGGCAAACTATTTTTTTATGACATGCACAGATGAATTGTTCACCACAAAACTAGCAATGTGAGCTAACAAAATCATTTGGTTAGTTACATATAGTTAGAAACTGTATGTATATGCACACATATATTGCCTAAATGAAATAATAACTTGTTTCTTATATTTTAGTGAAAACAAATGAGGCAGTTGTTTTATATTACTTTTTGTCATAAATATATATGTAATGGGCGGCACGATGACTCAGTGCAAGAAAGGTTCAACTCCCAGCAGGGCCAGTTGGCATTTCTTTGTAGAGTTTGCATGTTGCATGCTGTGGGTTTCCTCCAGGTGCTCCGGTTTTTCTCAAAGTCCAAAGACATGCGTGGTTAATTGGATGAACTAAATTGGTTGTGACTGTGTGTGTGAATGTGAGAGTGTTTGTGTGTTTCCCAGTACTGGGTTGTGGCTGGAAGGGCATCCGCTGTGTAAAACATATGCCAGAATAGTTGGCGCTTCATTCTGCTGTGGTGACTGGTGACCCTTAATAAATAAGGGACTAAGCTGAGGGAAAATGAATAAATGAATGAATGAATATATGCAGTGAAGATGTCATGATAGATATGTACATGATACCTTAGTCACATTTGTTTTTTAAAACATTTAGAAATCTTAATTATCTAAACATCTAATTATAAACATGGCCAATAAATTATGATATTAAAGGGCCCTACCAAACCATTGTTCATTTTAGCTGCAAATTAATCAATGCAGCCCAATATAATAAAAAATGGCCTTTGCCTTACCCAATGCAGCAAAATCCTTCCATCTGTTTCTTCTGAAGCTCTCATCTAGGTGTTTTTTTATTTAGCTAATGGCATTTAAACTTGATTTAAACCATAAACCTGCAATTTTTAGCTGAGTGTCGGGTGTGGGTGTGTCAACTAATGTATTTTTATTAATTGTGTTCAACTAAATAAAAATAATGTAATGTTTAATTTAATTAACCACTTTAATTCATTTAGAAACTCTTTTTGGAAAACCTGCATTAATTGTCTGCGTGACGTGCACGAACGCATTCCATGGAAATACTTTTTCCACAGCTGCTGAACGAGAGAGCCATGCTCATCATTTTAAATATCTGTGGAAAATACTGATCCTGAACCAGCATTTTTGAGCAGCTTTGCTCCTGATAAGCAACTAGAAGCAGCAGCAGGCAGTGCTTTGTTAGTTTCCAGACCATGGTTTGGCTTACACATTGTCTGCCTATGAGGACTCCTAAATCTCTAAGATCAAAACACAAACTATCATTAAAATATCTGTTATCATTAAAAACATTTTATGAACATTTGACCACAATAAGCTTTTAATAAGTCATCTTAATCAGGGAGGATAATACTATATTATATATGTATATATACTAAATAAAAAATATTCTGTATATAAAAAACATTTGCTACAGACACTGAAATTAACTTTTAATTTTGAATTATTCTTATGTACATCAGTATGTAATTTCATGTTTACCTTTTCGCTGTCTTGAATGTGCTAAACAATGTGTGATAAAACCAAAATAACGTCACTAAAGCAGGAATCTTGAGGAGCTTTCAGACGAAAATTTGATAAATTTGTAATGATTATCATTTGAAAATGATTGAAATCTGCAATTAGTCTGTATTGAAAATGATGTTAACAATTTTAAAACAAGTTTGTTAGCATGTGAAAAAAGTAATAAAAATGTTTAGATTTTTGCAGAATGAGTGCCGTATGAATGAGACATTGTTTGGGAATTTTGAACAATGTGTTTAATGCATTCATTTTGTGTGAAAGCAATAAAAAATCATTTACAATTTGCTCCAAATAGACTCCTGTTTAGCTGATTGTGTGAACAGTTTGTAACAGTCAACAGCTTTTTACTGCACAGTACTGCACAATGCTTGCTGTTGGAAAAACTGCTGTTGCTGCAATTTAAGAAAACACATCCAATTAAAATAAAACACCAGCAAATTAAGAAATGTTCCTCATCGGTTTGACAGCATACATATTGCCGATCCTTACAATGCAAACACGATAAGAAAACACACTGCATTTTTTTTTTGCATTTTCTTAAATTGCAGCACGTTAAGCTCTCTGGACCATTATAATACAGTGGGTAAAATAAGTGTTGAACACGTCAACATTTTTCTAAGAAACAAAATTCTAATGATGTTGTTGATTTTATTATATACAATTGAATTCTGAATTATTAAAATTTTGTTTTTTTGTTCTTTTATTATTTCCCAAATGATGTTTAACAGAGCAAGGAAATGTTCACGCTATGTCTGATAATATTTTGTCTTCTGGAGAAAGTCTTATTTGTTTTTTTCCGGCTAGAATAAAAGCAGTTTAAAAAAAAAAAACATTTTAAGGTCAAAATTATTAGCCCCTTCAAGCTAATTTTTTTCGATAGTCTACAGAACAAACCATCATTATACAATAACTTGCCTAATTACCCTAACCTGCCAAGTTAACCTAATTAACATAGTTAAGCCTTTAAATGTCACTTTAAGCTGTATAGAAGTATCTTGAAAAATATCTAGTCAAATATTATTTACTGTCATAATGGCAAAGATAAAATAAATCAGTTATTAAAAATGAGTTATTAAAACTATTATGTTTAGAAATGTGTTGAAAAAATCTTCTGTCTATTAAACAGAAAT
>CAIGQZ010032901.1:637102-647701 GCA_903798205.1 Danio tinwini | reverse complement strand
ATGAGAGTTTATCAAACTTAAACTTTGCTTTTCAGTAAAGTGTGAAATGTCTTCAAATGTTATTTGAAAACATTCTTTTACATGAACTGCATACCACACTAATAAATTTGGAAATGCTAGACTGAAAATGATTTTAACTAATTCACCCAAAACTAAGAACTTCACACCAGCTGATTGGTGGAGAGGAAAAAGAGTGATAAAGGCAATTATGATATGGGGATGGTTAGAAGGCGATGATGGACAGAGGCCAGTGGGCAACCTTTGGCCAGGATACCAGAGTTAAACCCCTACACTCTTCGAATGACATCCTGGGATTTTTAAGTCAGGACCTTGGTTTAACATCTTATCAGAGATGGTGCTCACTGAGCAATAGAGTCCCCATCAATATACTGTGGCGTTAGGACCCACACAGACCACAGGTTAAACACCCCCTGCTGACCTCGCTAACACTTCTTCTGGCAGCAACCTAGTTTTTCCATGTGGTTTCCCATCCAGGTACTTGGCTTCAGTGGGCCACCATCATGTAAGAGTTGCAGGGAGCTATCTGTCGGCTAATTAACTTATTAAAATGTTAAAATAATATAAAAAAACATTGTTGTCATGACTTTTAGTGAAATCATTTTTAGTGTCTAAAAATAAAACACTACATATTTTTTGATAGATTTTTCTTGTGATGAATAGCTAGCAGCACAGTTATTTTAACACGTATTTGTTTGATCAGTGATTGTCATTGATTTGTGATTCTCAGACCCATGAATCTCTTCCCCCCCAGCCGACTCCAGCTGTGGATATTGATGAACAGACGCAGCTTCAGATTGCTATGAGTCTCAGTAAGGAGGAGACACATAAGGTACAGCATTCCTGTCAGTCTCTGTTTCACCTGCTCTTTATTCTTCAGCAGATTCAGGAAAAGAGGCCTGCTTCTTGTGAATGACAATGTATTATTATTATTATCTGTAGCCTGTTCCTCCTCCTCCTCCCCCTCCTCCTCCTGAGGTTCTGGAGATGGATGAAGAGGCACAGCTTCAGCTCGCTCTCACTCTCAGTAAAGAGGAACATCAGCAGGTGGGACAGGTGATAGTAAGACATACAGAGCCTTTTAAATAGTGCCAGCAGATAATTATATTACATAATGTAATAGGTTCTCTATTAGAGGAAGACCACCGTTGAGTGATGAATCCCACAAATATGGAAATTAATGATCAACAAATGTTGGATCTTCAATTGCAAATTATGAAGTATCTAGATATAAACTTTCCTTTTTGTCGAATTATGTTAGATTATATTATATAATTGTAACATTTATCATGCTTTTTAAAAAGAGTAATTCATACAGAAATAACATATTTTTCAATAATTAAAAACACCTGATTTTTTCCCAAAAATACTGTAATCTATTTTCACAATTTAAAGGAAACTCCGTTGTGGCTGTACCACCAATGTAAAGTAAACAAGCTATTTCAACGTTTTTGGAAAATATGGTGATCATAATTAGATAACAGTAAGAATTGTAGCATGATGAAACATTACAGCAGAAGTGACAATGTAAAGATATTCTAGAAATAATCTTTTTATTTAAATGACAGATTTGGAACAACCAACCAACTCTAGCTATGACCGGAAGTTGAATTTCGTTATAGCCATTTTTATAAAAAAAAAAAGCCTTTTAAAAATTCTGCTGTATAATCCATTAGAAGCACAACATGTATTACTTTTTAGTAAACCATCCAGACACCACCAGAACAGTGCTATATATTTTGCTTTGACTTGTGTACTTGCATTATCCCAGATTATCTCAGCAGTTTTCATAGTGACACAGACCGTGTCCTCTGTGTTCATGCTAATAATGTCACACACTAGTATTTGGCTTAATAGAAAACAGAAACACCAAAGATACTTTAATATCTATACTGTCTTAATTTCTAGCAAGCTTAATGCTTCTACTAAATAAACAGACTTGACACCAGGAAGACATAGCTCAGATGATTTAAAATGTGTAAAACTGTAAAATAAAATAAAAGTATTGTATAAATAAAATGTTACACTAAACATGTTCAGATTAGTTTTATACAACATAAGATGACTATACAAAATGTTACACAGCATAAATATACTGAAAGATAAATGCTTGATATGAGCAAAAGTGCTTTACAGATATTATTATATAAACAGGACTATGTATTTCACAATCACGTATCACAAAAACTACTGTTTTCATATGTAGTGCTTGATAAACATACAGAATGATATAATTCAATGACAAGCAAAAAATAAACAAATAAATAAATAATAATAAAACAGGCAGAGCCAGAACAGTGTCTGTTTTAACAACACAAAGTTAGATGTCATTTGCTCTTTATTGCCAGGTGAAATGTCCCTCCTTTATGTTTCAGTTGAGATTACGTCACATTTCTAATAAAAAAAAACAGAATTTAAAGCACTTCATGGGACCTTTAAGTACATATTTTAAGTATCTGTATTTTAACAGGGTATTTTTATTTTAGGAAACTTTTACTTTATTATATTCTAAAACAGAATATTTCACATTTTACTTTACTACATTACTTAATGAAGATGAGAAAAAGTGGAGAACCTGCTCAGAGAAAAGATAATGGTGTTTAATTACAGTAAACAATTGATTCATTCAAAGTGAGTCTCCAGGAAACAATTCACTGATTTTTCAAGCTGACCTGAATAGGCGTTTAGCGTGTGATTGTGGTTTAACATGTTTTTACTGGAAGTATGATTTTTCAGTTTGGTTATTTTATTATCATAATTTTAGTAATTACATTTTCTTGCAAAATAAACATTCAACGGTAAGTACATACAGGGGCGGACTTAACCAATAAGCGCTGTAGGCAGCCCAACCAATGCCAAGAAGCCTTTCCTATAGCTCTTTTATATATTTTCTATTATATGTTGTAAAATCTGTCCATAACCGTTTAGATTTTAATGTTAATACTACTTTTTAAATCCAGGAACCCCCATGAATAATGGATCAATCTTTCCGTACTGCATATGCGTAAGGTGTAAGCGGCAGTTCGAAGACACTGTCAGTCTGTTAGTGATCAGAGTAGAGCTGTGGTAGAGTTAGTACACAAGAGTGAGAATTTTGAGAACATTTGGAGAAAAAAAGTAGAAATAAGACTATCTCCGCGATCCTGCTTTCTGGCCAAAACATCTGTCAGATGGTGAGCGCTGTGAGCTTGTTAAGAGATTGAGGGCTTGTTCAAATAAAATAACATTTTCCAGTGAAAAGTAGCTTTAGTAACAGCCACTGATTCACAAACAGCAATTATTTAGTTCATATGAAAAATGTTGAAAAAATTTGTTTGATTGATTGTGAATAGGGCGACGCAGTGGTGCAGTGGGTAGCGCTGTCGCCTCACAGCAAGAAGGTTGCTGGTTCGAGCCTCGGCTGGGTCAGTTGGCATTTCTGTGTGGAATTTGCATGTTCTACCCGTGTTTGCCTGGGTTTCCTCTGGGTGCTCCGGTTTCCCAAA
This sequence comes from Danio tinwini, assembly GCA_903798205.1. Lineage (NCBI taxonomy): Eukaryota > Metazoa > Chordata > Actinopteri > Cypriniformes > Danionidae > Danio > Danio tinwini. Next base: position 644,198 of record CAIGQZ010032901.1, on the reverse strand, counting down.
AGTCCAAAGATATGTGGTATGGGTGAATTGGGTAAGCTAAAATTGTCCATAGTGTATGTGTGTGAATGAGTGTGCATGGGTGTTCCTCAGTGATGGGTTGCAGCTGGAAGGGCATCTGTTCCATAAAACATATGCTGGATAAGTTAGTGGTTTATTCTGCTGTGGCAATTCATTCATTCATTTTTTTTTCGGCTTAGTCCCTTTCTTAATCAGGGGTCGTCACAGCGGAATGAACCGCCAACATATTTATCATATGTTTTACACAGCAGATGTCCTTCCAGCTGCAGCCCATTACTGGGAAATATCTATACACACTCATTCACACACACTACGACCTATTTAGCTTACCCAATTCACCTATACCACATGCCTTTGGACTGTGGGGAAAACCCACAGAGTATATATAAAATATACTTTAAATATATATTTTTACATGCATATTTACAAAAAATTTAAATAAAATAAACAAATTTACAGAGAAAAAAAAGATGGAGAAAAACATTTTGAGTTTCAATGCTAGATCCCCATACTTGGAATTGCTTAGGCCCCCCAAATCACTAAGTCTGCCCCTGAGTACTCTTACTCTTATTACTTAAGTAAAAAAAAAAAATCAAGCACTTTTGTACTTTGACTTAGGACAACTTTATTCTTCTATTGGAGTAATCTGTACCTGTATCTGTACTTTTACTCAATTGCCTACGTTGTGTAATTCATCCACTACTGAAAACAAGCAATGAGCTACCAGTACTTTTTTGATTATTGTGCGGATTTCTGTAAACAAAATAAATAAATTCAAACTACTAGAAATGTCAGTAAAAGTAACTTTGTTAAATTGCAGATAAATTGTGTTGTATTGTTTTGTGAATTTGTCACAGTGCAATGCAGCTGTGCTGAGTGTGTTATTCAAGGGTGAGGAAATTAATAAATGAATAAATAACTGACAACAAACCAACATTTAGCAATTTCACAATGAGCTCAATTAATGTGTGAAAAAGCTTCTAAAAATGATTCAGGATCAATGAGGGATATCTAAACTAAATTGTCACAAACACCCAAGTTTATGAAAATCTGAAAAACATTTGTAACTACTTTATGTAGACCCTCTTAAGCATGAATTGATCTCTTCTCTGTTGTTCACAAGGAGGAGAGAAGCCGCCGGGGGGATGAGTCTCTGCTCCAGAAAGCACTTGAGGAGAGCAAACGAGAAATGGAGGCCAAAGGAGGAGTATGAGACCACTCATTAAACTTGCTTGCTATACATAAGCTCAATATTTACACCTGGTATTACACCTGATAGCAATGGTCCAGGGATGTTTAGAGAATGAACCAAAACATTGTCAAAACAGTCCATGTGTCTTCAGTGGTTGTCTCTGCATGTTTACGGCCCTTTTGTTTTGCACTGCTGACTCTACATACTGCCATTACGGTTTCTTACTGTTTCACTTTTTTTTTACCAGTTTTTTGGAGCAGAGTTCTTGTAGCTTCGTATGATTAAAGTTAAACCACTGAAGTCATATGGAAGATTTTGACAGTGTTTTTGTTTCCTTTTCTGAACTTTGAACGTCTTGAGATGAGCAAAAGATGAATGAACTTCTTAGGAAATTGAAAGATGTGAGGGTAATTGATAACATAATTTCTATTTTGGGTAAACTAATACTTTTAAGCATTATTGATCAGTATTTTCTCCTTATTGGTGTGCTTTCATTAAAACTATACAATTAATAAGTTCTAACATTTTGCTACACTCACTGATGAGCTGAAAGATTTAAGATTGCCTGGGTTAGTTTTTTTGTCACAATAAATTCAAGGTACTGTTCGAGGTTCTGTACTGCAGTTAGTTGTCCCCATTTCTTTGTATAGATGCATACACTATTGACCTAAAAAAAAAAGCTTTCTGAATGTGCTGAAAGCGCTTTTCTTTCTCCCCCGGTGGCAGTCTGCCATGCTGGATCTTGCAGATATTTTCACTTCAGCTCCTGAACTGCCCTCTGCTGCCAGTGCTTGGAATTCATCTGGAGGCCAAGGTGCTTTAGCGCAGGCTGGTCCTCTGCGGTCTGACCCATGGGATAGTCTGGGTAAGCCCTGTGATTCAGTATGATTGTATATTGGCAGTAAGTGCTCTTCAACAGTAAAGATGTTTATGGTAAATAATGTTGGGATCACTTTACTGCAAAATAATATTTTGTAATTACGTCTTGAATGGTATTCATTCATAGACATAACCAACATTTATGTGAACTTGTGTTTTTTTGTTTTGTTTTTTTAACCTTGTGTATATTTTTTAAAAATTACTACCTTTTTTCCAAGACCAATGGCCCATTTCCACTGAGTGGTACAGTACGGGTCACCTTTATCAAGCTTGCGTTCCCACTGCCAAAAGAGTACCAATGGTACCCTTTCTTTAATCCTCACCAGCACATGTGACATCTTGTTAGAAAGTAATTCCATCATTATGAGTTCAAAATGGTCCAAAAGGTGATGATAATAGTTAAACACGACAGTTTTTGTTCAGTGTTCATGTTTTAGATTGCTGAAAGAATCATTTACTCCTTTGTTTTTTTCACCCTTCACTTTCACGTTTGTTTCTGAAAGGATCGGATGTCAGAAGCACTTCAGTAATCACGTGCACGTTATTATCATCAGCCTAAAAAGTTTGTTATTTCATATAGATGCGCACGCGAATGATCAAGCTCTCTGGAGAAAGTAAAACCGCTTACACCTTTAGACGGCCTCGTAAAACAAAAACAGGACATGGCAGATTTTGTACTTCTTGGCTTTGTGGCTGTTCATCAAGGCGACGACAAGGTTTGTTTGAGCTTGGGTGGATCATGGCTCATTGTTATATGTATATAGTATGTATACGTTCTCTGTAAACCAATAGCGTTCTGCTGTGCATCTAGCTCCACTTTTTGATACCCTTTTGTCAAGCTAGGTGCCCTTTGTAAAGGGTACCCAAAAAGTGGTACAGTAAGGTACGGTTTGCTTTTTGGTACCTTTTGACAGTGGAAACGGCCATCAAAGCGTAGCGTACCATACCACTTAGTGGAAACGGGCCACAAGACTGAAATATACTCAAAAAGATGAAAACTAACCACTGTTATTTTTCATCAGTTCATTCATTAGAAAAACAGATCAGAGAGCATAGTTTTCAGTAATGTTACTGCTGCAGCAGACCTGTCCAGTTTCAGTTTGTTTCTAGCCATAGGCAATAAATATTTGAACAGTGCTTATTTTTGTTGATGAATTTAACACTGCTATGGTCATGCTTCATTTTTGTTTAGCAGGAGTTTAAACTGTCAAGGTTTTAAAACAGATGCAGACGTTTGTTGAAGTAACTGAGGCAGAAGCTGTAAAGGTTCCACTCACTTCTGGAAAGGGGCTGGGAAACAGCCGCTTATTTTCATTTAAAGAGACAGCATGCTTTTCTTTCCATCCAAAAAGGGGCATTCCTTGCACCGTCTATTATAGAATCTTGGGCATATGTTGAGCTGAAACTTTACAGACAAATTCTGGAAACACCTGAGACTTATATTACAAGATATAATAACTTGACAGTAAGAGTATTAACCTTTTTTTCCTTTGATGGAGCAAGGGATAGGTGAAAGGAAACTTGAAAAAAATAATATAGGGGAGTAGATTTGACATAAATGGAGTTTTCATAAGCAAGATCATCATTGACTAACTTATCTCTAGTGACCCGCTCATTTGAGTCGCAACATAGAAGAGTGCTTAACCAGAAAATAGTACTAATGCTAATTGTTTATTATAAATTAAACTAATAGAACAACAATCAGTCAAAGCATAGGGATAATAACGAAAATAGCTTGTTTTGTGTCCCTCAACAAACAGTACAAATCAGTTTGTTCTTCATATAGTTAAAAGTTCCTGGGCAATTTCATGGATATTGGCCATTCCATTAAATAACCATGCTCCATCTGGGGGTTTTAATGCCAGAAGATATACTTTATTGTCAAAACAACAAAGTGAGAGGCTGACAGACAAATACCAAAGTCTCTCTGAACTTCTGACTTTGGGCACTATTTTAACTATCTAGGCACAAAGTTCAAAGAGCACGGCGCAAAAGCATTAAGAGCGTGTCAGAATCCACTTTTGCCATTTTAAGGATGGAAAATTCCGCTTTGTGCCGCGGCGCAGGGTCTAACAGGGTTGAGCTTATTTTCTTAATGAGTTATAGGTGTGTTTTGAGAATAAACCAATCAGAGTCTCATCTCCCATTCCCCTTAAGAGTCAGTTGCTTCGTGCCATAGTGCATTTGCTATTTACATGGCCGACTTTGTAAGTGGAAAAACTGAACGCTTTACTAGCGAGAAAACAGTTAAACAGAGCATCCATAGCGCAAGAATGACTCCTCATTCGTGCGAAAAGTGTTGTTCGCACAGACATCCATTTGCCTATACATAATTAATTTTGTTTGTTATGCGCAAAGATTTGTTTCAAAACAATTTCTAAATTCAGTTCTAATTTCCAGCAAACGAATAAATGAACAATAATAACAAAGTGTGGTCAAGTTTATATAAGTTATATCCAAATACACATGCTATGCCCCTTATAGTCTAAAAGCTGACAGGTGAGCAAATCCAAGCTTGTTTTTTAATAAAACAAATATAAATATGCATATAATAAATACTACTACTAATAATAATAACATTATACTAAAGCAATTTGTCATGAATAAACTGAAAAAGCCCCCTGAGATGAAGGCAGTAGTTTTTATTTTTATTTAGGCTAGAAAATAATAATTTTTGTAATATTTTAATCCTTTAATTCTTTTTTATTTGTAAAGATATTTGCGCATTCTATCCTGTGTGTATTAAGCAATGTTTAAGCGAGGCGCACAACTAACGTGCTCTGCGCTGGACTTTAGACCTCCTCTTAGCTAGTCTATTAAACAGTCTATTCTAGTTTCTCAAAATAGCAACGCGTCAGCAATGCGCCTCAACACACCTCCTTTTTTAGACCAGAATGCCTATGGGTGCACATATGAGCGCAAATGCATTTGCTATTTAAACAGCATGGTGCAAAACGTCAAAATGCGTCAAACTGAAACTAGCAAACAACAATTGCGTAGCGCCTTGCGCCACATTGCGCTGGGTGTATGATAGGGCCCTTTGAGTCCATGGTTCTGCTTTTATACTTTCTCTTCCTCCTACATCATAGTGTATACATTTCATGTTTCATAGCTGTATTAAATCATATGGTTCCTATCCACTCTGCATTGTATACTCAAATCTTGTCTCATGCATTCCCATGACACTACTACTATTCATACAACCAGTTTTCTCAAAACACAAAATTGTAGATTAATATAGGCCTACATTACTTGAGTGTCTATGCATTTTTTTAAGAATAAAAATCTTCACCAACTGTAGTAAGAAATTTTTCAATCACCATAATTAGTTGTACTTGCATTTGGACTCATGCAACAGATGGATACATTTTCATTTTTCTAAATCAATGACTCATGGGTGACTAATGCAGGGGTGAATGGGTTACAATAGGCGTTCCTCAATGACGGCATTAACAAAAAATGTTTGCTGCTACTATACAAGTGTTTTTTCCACATCAAGGCCTGCCAGAATCAAAGTAAATATCTGTTTTTTGATGCCTCCGCCATGATAATGGAAAAACTCATTTTAAAAATATAATCATACAATAGTTTAACACGCAGACACTAGAAGAAAATCAGTACTGTAGAAACATTTTATATGCGCTGTATATTAACTTGGAATCATTTCAAATAAACTTCCTTTACGTTGCCATGTGTTGTTGTTTGTAAAAATTTAGGGGAAAAAAATGATCCAGTTTAGAATAAAGCTGTATTATAAACAAAATGTAGAAAAAAGTGTTTTTAATACTTCCCATATGCACTGTATATAACTCAAGATATGTGCTTATAACTGCTATTTTACTCCTGTTAGGATAACTTCAAACAGGACTAAGCAGTTACATCACAAGGTGATGTGTCAGCTTAAAGTTCAAGACAACTGATGTTTTACACAGTGGCACTCAAACAAAATAATTCTTGGTGCACATTTAAGCAATGAAATATACATAAACCATCAGAAATATTGCTGTAATTGGTGTATTGATGTAATGCTTAACTTCACTTTTGCAGAGCCCAGCTCATCAATCCGCCGGCATGGAAGCTCATGGATTGCACCGCCTGCATCAAGTGAATATTCCCAACCCTGGGCACATCGACAGCAAACTTCTGATCCATGGGACGCCCCTCAGAATGCCTCCAGCCCTATTTCCACAAATCACACCTGGATCTCCCCTGCACATGGTACAAACTTAATCTACAACTGCTTGATGATACACTAAAGCTAAAATGCTTGATAACAGGGGTGCAAACTTGTCACCTTTCTCCAAATTTCGATATTTGGATGCGTTTGACTATAAACTTAGCTTAAAGTAGAAATGAAATCAAAACTAACCATATGATTTTGTTAGCTCACAGTGCTAGTTTTGTGGTGAACAATTAATCTGTGCATGTCATTAAGAAAAAAAAATAGTTTGCCCTTGTAATTTAAAATTCAAATCTGAAAATGCAGCACTTCCTGTTTGTTTTCAGTTATATTCTCAGATTATGTATGTCTGTCAGTTTTGACAACAAACCGAAATGGTGAGGAGTTGTCTGTTAGATTGTAATAACCCCGATCTTTCTGAATAAAATGCCTACTTTACTACATCAAATCAACTCGCAGTAGAAAAAAACAAGCCACACCCACTGTTTTCTAATTTAAAAATCCACTTTTCAAGAAACTGCATCACAATAAAATAAAACATAAAAAAACGGTCACAGCTTCTGGTTCTTGCGGACTTTAAAAAGCACCTGATTGAATGCCAATTTACTGAGAGCATGCAAACATAGAGAACACGAGAGTCTCACATACACAGAGAGTTGACAAACTACATGAAAATCTAATTATTTGTTGTTGTTGTTTTGTATTGGGCAGAAGGGGAAATTCAAAGGCCTCTGCTCATGTATTAACATCTGCATTTTGACATCATTTTAATTAAACAGACAACATGACTATTCAGAAGCCTGACAGGTTATCAGTAGTAATTATCA